>PVKY010003134.1:0-22740 GCA_004027775.1 Bradypus variegatus | reverse complement strand
TGGGGGAGAGGTGGGGGTTATCTGCTTGTTGTTTGTGAAGCCTGTATGTCAGCTCTGCTGCTCTCAGCTCGGTCCAGACCTGCACCTTCAGTGCCTGATGATTTGGGTTTCTCAGCCTCTCCAGTTGGTCTTGTTTCTTGTTGGCTCCTCCCTTTCCATGCCCCCTGTAGTATTAGGTTTCAGGACTTTTTGGGTCTGCTAAGTCCTACCACTTTACCCATCTTCCAAATTTTGTGACCTTTTTTCTGTCTGCTATTGTTCCTTCCTGTGATTCCTTTGTCTCTGTCTATTTATACCCTTTTTAAAACACATACTGTCAATTTAGTGGAATTTTGAAAAGAAGCACAGAGATAAGTTGGTGTGTTTACTCTGCATTTTAATTAAGTCTCTTTTGCAAAGTACATACATGATTGTGTTGGAAACATGGTGGGCTTCCCCTGTAGTTCTTAGAATAAAGACCTAATTTTTTAACACGATCTAAGCCTGCATGGTCTGGTCTCTCTACCTGCTTCTCATCCTTGCTTCAGAAGATCTTTTTTTTTTTATTTTAAAAAATTTTTCTTCCCCGTCATACCTTCCCTTGCTGTCTCCTTGCCATCCTTACCCTCCTCGTCTCGCCTTCCCCTTGTGTTCTCTTTTCCTCCTTTTCTCTTCCATTCGGCCACACTGACCATTCTTGTTTCTAGACAGATGCTGATGACTAAGAGGTGAGCTTCCTCTGGGAAAAAGCATCCATTTTCTTTGGAACACTTTCCTTGCCTTCCCAAATGAGTTCCTGTTTCTAGTCTGTACCATGTCTTTTTCTTAAGCACTAAAGTGTTCCATTATAACTTTCTTTGATTATATGAATAATACCTGTTTTCCCTGCTTGCCTGCAAGTTCCAAAGGACACTGAAAATTAACAGTGGTTGTCTGGTCATTTCTCCAGTTGTTTGCAGCTTGCTTTCGGATGGAATGGTAGGAAACCAAAGTCTGCCTCTTTTTTGTTTCCTAGACAGTTGTCAACTTTATGCTCTTCGTAAAGTGGAGCACACATCTGATCATCGAGCTCTGCTCTGTCCCCTAAGGCTGAGGAGAGGAAAAGGATCTTTGCTTTCAACCTGTGTCTAAAGACATTGAAAACCTTTTTTTTCCTTCCCCATTTTATCTAATGGTTGGGGCTCTAATAGAGGAGGCAGTATAAAATGGGGACTCATAAGGGTCGCTTGCCCTTGAGGACTGAGAGTTAAAATAGGGAATTCATACACTTTCATATCAGTGAAATGAGTAAAAGAAATCCATAGGCAATCTGGGCATAACAAAATGTGAAAAAAAGAATTGTTTTAGCTTCCCTGTTACTACTGAAGGATTTAAAAATCAAAAAAAGTTAGTACACATACGCATACCCTAATTTCTTATTTATTGGGGAAAAATTAAACTGGTTTTGAATCTGAAGAATTAACATATGGGCATGTGGCTTATGATATGGTTTAATGATGTAAAATATTAACTTCCCCTAGGTTTCAGAAGGATCCTACGTGGTCAGAGACTGGAGACCGTTATCTGTTGAAACTCTTTAGGGATCATCTCTTTCATCAGGTGACAGAAGCAGGTGCTCCCTGGATTGACCTCAGTCATATCATTTCTTGTCTTAACAAGGTAATTTGTGTCTGGATGTTTCAGATCCAGTTCGTAGAGTTTACATCTTTTATGGTTACTAGAAGACTTAAGGACTCAGGATATATTCTTACTCTAGCTTACAAAGACATTTTATTAATAATTATTAGTTGCTCCTAGTTAATAACATTTTATAGAGCAGGAGAATTTTTTAATAGACAAATAATTGCAGAATTTTTTATTGTAAATCTTTTTATTGTGATAAAATGTTACAAAATGACACACACACACACACCCCCCGCGCTTACAGTGCTATACCTTATTTGCATGTTATTTTGGTATACCGAATTACACGACTGGGAAAATCAGAAAAAAATTTGTGCTTTTGAAAAATTAAATTCCTGTGTTCTAATTAATTGTGAGTCATGTTGAATGTCCTGTGTGTTATCAATTCATATATTATTAATGACAGGTTTGCTAATCAAGTATTGTAATAATAAAAGTACATTACTGGGAAAATCAGTAGGCCTAGCTGTTACAAATGTGACATTAGGTGATTCGATGAATTAACTAGATGGAGACATGTCATACATTTGTTTGAGTGCACAATGAGCTTTGTGTTTTGAAAGACCTGTAAGAGATACAATTTACAGTGGAGGGAAGGAACAAATATTCCTGATGAGTAACTTGGAATTAAAGACCTTAGAACTGATCTGCAAAGGTAAATCCTAGTAATTCAATGGATGTACCATTGAACTAACCCAATATGATTTATTTATATACACACACACACACACACATACACACACACACACATACATATTTCCCCTTTACACACACACACATTTCCCCTTTACTTCCCGTAAGGGGAAGACATTTTTCTTCAGAGCAATGAGTAGAGAATAATTCTACCAGATCTTGGAACATAATAATATGAAAGTGCCAGTAGTTAAAAATATGTAGAACTAGTATAAATACTGCCAAGTAGGTCCTATAGAATAAATTGTGGACTGATATTTAAGTGAAGATGATTTAATGAATATTAGGATAATTGAAATATGAAGAAAATACTATTTCTTATCATAGAATAACTAGTAGTAAATACATTCTATTCCAAATCTGAAAATGTGACAAATTTCTCAAGTTGGAAACAATATAATAATTTGAAAGGAAAGGATGTTCATATTGACTTTATAAAGGTCAAAATTTTACATAAGCTTACTTTGTTGTAAATGATGGCAAAAAATATTTGGGCAAAATGGTTTGAACGTTTAAGCCCTCAAAATTAGTTATAAACATATTTTAATGAATTACTTAATGAGAAAGAAGGGAAAATGTATGTTGGTAACTAACAAAACAAAAATAAAGTGAAAGCCATAACAAGACAAGATATTTGATGAACTAAGGATAAGTATTTATGCTTTATAAAGACCTCATTAAAATATTACTGCAAAATCCTGATAGATAAGTGGGCAAAGATCGTAAACTGGTATTCACATAACGGAAATAACATAAGTAAATGTTTGCTAACACTAGTTAATAAAAAATGCAGATTAGAATCGCAAAGCACTGTTTTGATTCTGGGGTTGCTGGTAAATTGGTGTAACTCATAAATCAATGGTATTGTAATTGATGCTCTTTGGGAAAGCAATTTAGATCTATGTATTAAGTTTAAAAATCACGCATACTTTCTGATTTATCATTTATATTTTTAAGGATTCTCCTAAGGAAGTGATACTATTGAAGCAAAACTTAACTAGATAAATACATTTATTGCACTGTAATTTGTGATATCAAAAAAATGAGCAAATATTGGGGGACTAATTAAATTATGGAGTGTCCACTGAATGGAATATAATGCAAACTAAGTGTTAAGCATGGAGGATAGGTAGAAACATCTGAGTTGAAAACTTAATACTGATGAGAGACATAAGATATTTATGGATACCTGGAAGGGAATGTGGCAAAATTTTTTATTTCATCTGTCATTGTTGGAAATGTTCTAAAATAGATAAATAGATTATCTTCTGCATGGTATGAACTTCCTGTTTTGTGTATCTGTTTCAGCTAGATGCTGGTGTGCCAGAAAAAATAAGCCTCATTTCCAGAGATGAGAAGAGTGTACTTGTGGTGACTTACAGTGACTTAAAGCGCTGCTTCGAAAATACTTTTCAAGAACTAATTGCAGCTGCAAATGGTCAGTTGTAGTATTTGCTTAAAAAGCACGCAGGACCTTGCTGAGGAATTTAACCAACAGCAGATTGCACTACAGCTGAACTGTTTTCATCATCTCATTTCACACTTGGGAAACAAACAGGAGATGAGCGAAGCTGCTTGCACTTCAGTCAGGTACACTGTTACTTGGAAGGAAGAATGTTTCACTTCTCCTAGAGGTCTGGCTGCCACTGGAGGCTACATTCTGTGAAGAACTTATTTTAGATTAAGGAACGCCATCAGGTGAATGAAGTTCCTGCTTTTATTTTTTCCACTTGTATATGCACTAATTTTAATTTTTTAAAGACTTTTTTTGAGATCTTTGAACTTTTGCCACATTGTATACTTATTAAGGAAAACTATTTGCAAGGACATTTTTGGGAAACAATGCTGGGCAGCATTTTTGTCACCGAGGGTTGCAGAATTTGCTCTTTTGGGGATGGGTTGCCCTGAATAACATAATGGACCAGGTAAATAATTTTCATAAAAATACAGTACAGTGCATAATTCTTGTGAAAGTATTTGTATGCAAGCTCTTATGCCACCCACTTGTTAGCTCAAATTGAAATTTTTGTTTTGTTTGTTTTTAAGAGCACACAAAGAGGAATATCAGTGAATTGTTGGGCGTGAATTCCCCTAATAGTTGATTTAAATCATTTCTGAGTAAGGACTGGGTAAGCTGTAACCAAAGGAGCACGTAATAGCTCTTTGCCCCAAATTCAGCCAAACCTTTAAAAAAAAAAAAAAAGTATGTTTCCCTGCTAGTCAGATGCATTTATATTTATGCAAGTTTTTAATAGAAAAAGAAAAAAATCTTAAGAAATTGTGTTAAAGGCCTGAAGTTCAGGAGTATATAACTTTAGGTTATCTACAGTTTGCTTTTTTTGTATAAAGTTCTGTTCTTTGAACCACAGCTTTATTATGGTACTTTACACTGGACATAGATACAAAAGACACTGTTGAGAAGATTAAACACGGCAGTGGTCTGGCATCAAGAGCTTTCTGAAGTTTGACAGTCTGAATCTGGAGGGGTAACAATCTGCTGTGCCTTTGCAGTCACTGCTTAGCCCAAAGTAAGAGGACTTTTGATAATAACTCACTATGTGGGATATTCCTGAGTAAGTCAATCTCAAAGGTTTGCGATTTTCCTCCTCTTAACTTTCTTAATATTTGAACATGCAATTGTCACCAAACTTGGGTATTTGTGGAATTTATAGTTAATAAAATACCTATACTTTGATACTGAAGACTGCCAAATACATAGGAATTTTCTTTCTTAAAAATCAGTTATGAAGACTATACATCCTTTCCCAGCACTGAATGTTTTGCCAGCACTGGGTGCTCCCCATGCAACTGGGAAGAAAATGTGGGTACTCAAGGAAAGGTCAGGACAGACTTCCAAGCATTTGCAAATGATGCCACTGTCTTCAATTTTAAGAATTATACATATTTGTAGTTCTCAGAGAAGTTTTTAATATTTCTCTGTCTACTTTTTATAAGCTTTAAAATGATTTTCTCTGCCTTGAGATTTGCATCAAGATAAAGCCCCTCTCGTCACCTGAAAGCTTTGAAGACTGGAGATGTGTTCCACACCTTTCAAGACGTGCAGCTGAGGCCGTGTTTCACAGCGTCAGTTACTGAGTTACAAAGAAAATCAATTACTGCATTTGATCTGGATGGATTTTAAAAGAACATAATGTTCAATATTCAAAGGATAATTAACATTTGCCACCATAATGTTCTTTTTTTATGTAAAAGGAACAAGAACTTGGAGACATTAACATGCAAAAGTCTTTTATCATTAGCTCATGTACTTGAGGAAGAGCAGCTGTCTTTTTATATGTTTTCTGACAAATCATATTGTAATTCTTTTGTACAAAAAAGAACTACTTGTATTCTAGAAGAACTATGAAATGCTTAATTTATAAGCGGGCTGGAGATTTTTTCCAATATTGTTTTCTTTGAAAATGAAAGGGGATCATCTATTTTAGTTTTAGGGTTTGGGAACTTTTTGAAAATTTAATTTGTGGACCAATGTTTTGGGAAAGCTAAGGAAGGGCAGGGGTAAAATATTAGGGCTTGAATTTCTCATTCTGTATAGACCAGCAAACTTCCCTCTGCAAGGCAAGTTCAAATCACAAACCCAAGAATGTTTGCATTGTAAATGCTAGTTTGCTTCAGCCCCTCGTAACCTCAGGACTTGCTTTGAATATAAAAGGTAGACAGCTGATATGTTTTCATGAGTAAATATTGTCAGCCAGAAAACAGTTGGTGTCAGGTAATGCATATTTTTTTAGCTTTGTTTTATATTTATTTTTCACTTGGTTTTTATTGGGAATGGTTTTCAAAAGAACTCTCAATTCTGCTTAGGTGTTTTTTGGGGGAGCCCTCTTTTCCATAGTGTAATTCCATTTAAGAGGTTGTCTGAAATTTGAGTCTGTTTAATTCATAGGAAGATTTTAATATCTGAGAACAGTCAAATTAAGGTTATGAACTTCCCATACCTTCCTGTTAGGACAGATGAAAGCACAGAAGGGACAACCCTTGAAATCATGTCACATTGGTCATTTCAATGTTTTGTACCTATTTTAAATTCTGTTAGTGTATTTACTTTATTGTAAATATTTTTGAGGGTACCTTTGTATTTCCTTTTGACCTTGGTTGTGTGATTTGGATGTCAACTCCTTCCCTAAAAAGCACCAGTATGTTAAGTTCTAATGTCATGATCCCAATATGTGTTATTCATCTTTAATCCTGTTTTCAGTCTTATGTGTACAGCAGTATTTTTAATAAAGAATTGCAGAAATAAGTTTGTCTTTTTTGCACAGTTCATATAATAAAATGATGCTTGACTTGGAATATACAAGCTTGACTTGGAATATACAGTCTTTAAATTGGAATTTAAAAGATTGTATATTTCCTACACGTTTGGGAGGAATTTTCTGTCTTTGGATGAAATGTTAGCAGGTTTATTCATTAAAATACTGGTAAAGATAGGTGGGTATTACATGTGATACACTCTAGTAAATGGAGATAAAATAGCTTTCTTGTTTCCATCTCCTGTGCTCTGAATGGCCTTAACAAATATTTGTTAAATGCTACTGTGTCCTTGGATCTGTGCTCTGCACTAAGAAAACAGACACAAGGTCTTATTTACAGTCTGTGTGATTAGTCCCAAATGTTACTATGGAATAGCTGGCTTACAGTGTGGTTGAGGAGAGAAGTCCTGCTTATGCGAAAGGATAAGCTATGAATGATAGCTAGTCTCTGATTCAGGACCCAGTTAATTTGCCTTGTAGGTAAAACCTACCCCTCTGAGTCTTTCAGAAACTTATTTTAGGTTATAAGGATTCAGAATATAATGATAGCTAAAGAGAATAGGGCAGAAAGTTAACATATGTTGAATCCAGGTAGTGAGTGTGCACTGTTTTTTTTTTTCCTTTATGTTTGAAATCTCCCAATAAGTTGGAAAAATATAATACAGTTTAGAAAGTGGTAAGGGGCTTGGGGCATAGATGAATTAAAGAAGAAGGAAGGATTATCTCCAGTTTAGGAATTCAGAGAAGGGAGAAAAGGAGTTCAGAGGGCTTTTGTATACAATACGGATCTCTAAAAACTCCATGGGTTAGGTTGAGAATTGGAATATCATTCTAGGTTCGTGGAGAAGAAGGGAGACTAGTCTTGCCTAGAATGGGGGGTCTCTTAGGTTTAAATTTCTTAAGAGTACACATTAAAATACTGTTAAAGATAGGCTGGCATTACATGTGATACATTCTGGTAAAGGCAGATAAAATAGCTTTCTTATTTCCATCTCCTGTGCTCTGAATGGTCTGAAATAGCCAATTGTTTCCTTCGTTTTCAGCAAGTGCAAAATTGGGGTCACATCTGTAATACCCCCCATCTATATAAACTGTTGGGGGAAATAACAAGAGGATTTTTAAAGTCCATGTCTTTAAAATGTATTAGAGAGAATATGGAACGGTGGTTAAGAAACCAGCTGTCTGGTACAAGACAGAGTTCAAATATTGGCTCTGCCACATAGAACTCTGATCTTGGGCAAATCACTTACCTATTCGGTGCCACCAGTGAATGAGTTGGAATTCACCCACGCATTCCCGAGTTCCTGAGTGCCTGTCACGCCAGGCTGGCACTGTTCTAGGAGCCAAGGGAACAGCGTGTGCAGAACAGACGAAAGTTTCTGCTCTTACAGAACTTCCATTATAGTAGGGAAGAGACAGACACTAAATTATTTAGTATGTTAGAAAGTAGTCATTGTTATGTGAGGATAACAAAGCAGGGTAAAGGATGTGGGAAGGGTTGCCAGGTTTAGCAAATAAAAAGGGCACCCAGTTAAATTTGGATTTCAGATAAATAATAGATATACTTGAAATATAACTCTCTCAAGTATTGCATGGGGCATACTTATATGAAAAAATAATTTGTCATTAATCTGAAATTCAAATGTAACAGGTCATCCTGTGGAATCCCCCCTTACCACATCCCCAGCCCTGGATGTGGGGAGTGTGGTGGGGAAGGTGGTATTTCAAATCGGGTGGCCTAGGTCGGAAGCCTCACGGAGAAAGTGATACTGGAGCAAGGACTTGAAGGAAGTGAAGCAGCCAGCAGAGCGGGTAGCTGAAGGAGACGTATTCCGGGTGGGGGTGTCAGAATGAAAGCCAGGCTTGACTGGGATTAAGCGTGACTGGGAGGAGAGGAATTGAAAACAAGGAGTGAGACTTGGTCAGAGAATTTTGCTGTGAAGGGGAATAGAGAAAGGAGGTGGTAGCTGGGGCGGGGCAGGGAAAGGGAGTAGGGGTGAAAGGTTTTTTTTGGTTCCTTAAGATGGGAGAAAGAACAGCATGTTTGTGTGATCCAGCAGAAAGAGGGGATTGGGGGGGGTAGGGAGGTGGTGAGCTGCTGCCGCATGTCCTTGCGCAGGCAAGGAAGGGGTCCGGCAGCCTGCCCAGGTGTGTGGGTGGCCATCTCGAACAAGGAAGGCGGACAGGTGAGGTCGGCTGCTGGTTGGCAGGTGGGTGTGAGGATGGCATTGTGGAGTTCTCTTTCCATCACTTCAACTTCCCCATTAAAGGTCCTGCATTAGAACCTTTTGCCTAGGTATGTTTTCAAAATTAAATGAGCTTATTCTCTAAAGCACAGAGTAGTTGCTGGCACATGTTATTCACTCAAATGTTACCCATTATTTGCTATCACTAATTCCCAAATACCACTCTATGAAACAGCATTTCTTCATTAGAGCTTTTTTTTCTGGTACAAATTAAAAGGGAAAAAAAAGGACAATAAAAGTAGGTTTCAAAATAAAGCTGAATTAATTCTATTTAAAATAACTATTTTAGTCTAAGATTAAGCCCTTCCTCCTTTTCTCATTCAGAAATGGATTTTTCTTCTGTGAAGAGTTGTGGTAGATGGTAGCTTTTTTCTCTTTTAAGAAACTGAATAGCATGTGTGTATGTTGATACACCTGTATACATATATACACACATGAGTGTACGGCTAAATTATCACAGTGTACACACCCATGTACCACTACCCAGGACAAGGAGTAGAGCACAAATGCCATCTGTTAGTGTTTTCTTTTTTCTCTCTTAACTGTCCTTAGTTCCCAAAGTAGCCTGCTGGCTGACCCTGTGTTGGGACCAAGTATGTTTTTGAAAAATGTCCTGGCCTGTGAAACTTGAAAGTCTGCTAAAGTGTTTAACACCAAGGGGACCAGTAAACCTTACTGGGCCATCCTTCTGTTTCAGGGGAAAAAAGCAACTCCCAAGTGTGCTGTAAGTTTCCAGAGTCGTGAGAAAATTTCTAAACTATGATGTGACAGTGATTCCTCAAGCATTCTGCAAAATGCTTGGTTAATGAGTGATTTCACTCATGATGAAAGCCACTAATATTTTTAAAGGATTTCATATTCTTGAAGATAAAAATCCCTCTTGCTCTCTTCAGTTAAGCACAGATTTACTGAGATTGATCATTGATCCTTTTTTTTTTGTTCCACCTTTGTCCCAAAAAAAGGCGGCCTAATTTAATGCCTTTCTAAACTCACTTCCTAGTGATGTTATTAAGCGGATGATGATATGACCACTTTCTAAGACACTGTGTTGGCCACTTACTCCATGTCTAATTGTGATTACCTGGGTTGTGTATTTCCCTTCCTAAAATGTAATCCACAAAGTAACTGAAGACTGCTTAGTTATGTCCCTTAGGAAAGTTCTTTTGCCTAATAATCTTGTATGGTTTCCAGCATCCAACCTTTCTCCCTCACTCCCCGCTGCCCTCTCACACACACACACACCCTGTAAGCACAGTCATTGTTTATCAGCAAAATTAGTGTTTGGGACAGAGCACCTCTTCCGGTGAGAGCACGCGCATCTCCAGCCAGCACTCGCACTCAGCCTGCACGTTTTCCTCGTTTGTGATCTTCGTTTTAGTGTTCAGTGTTCTGGGCAGCCTAGTTTGGTTTGGTTTTGTATTTAGTATTTGCAGTGTCCCCACTGTTGAAAGCAGCCATTCTGTGGCATTTTAGAAGTCTTGGACCTTGCTTCAGCAGTGCTCACTTCATCTTTCTTGTGCTGTCTTTAAGTTAAAAATTGATGTTTTATGCTACCTCCCAGAACACCAGTCACCCATCCCCAGGGACACCTGTGACCCATTTTTTGTTTTGTTTTTACTTACAAGCACATCAGGGAGAGAACATGTAGAAGTCTTTGGAAGTTAATTTTATTATATGAAGATAGTATACAAAATACATTCATAATGACTAGAAGTGTAGGACCAGATCATGTCTTACTTACATCTGCAGCAATATTCTTGGTTTATATAAAAGTAACTTTAAAATTCCAGTTTCCTTAAATAGTTATGCACAAAATGCACACACACACACATACAAAGAGTTGCTAGCACTGTCATTCAAAGACACACTCCTCCTCTAATCAGTTTAAATGGGGCTGGCAAATACGTTTTTCAAGTTTGACAGTCTTATGGACCGGGGAAACAAGGCCTGGCTAGAAGACCAAACAGCATTTTTCAGGATTTGGACAAATTTAGGGTCTGAGCATCCTTTCTTGGATTAACAGAGACTGTCTATGGTTCCAGTCCCACTTCCCCCACGTGGTCACACATGCATTACCTCAAGAACCCTTGTTCTTCAGTTGGTCGTGCCAACCATTTGTGTCATAAATGGCAAATGTTTCTAGCAATACTATCCTTAATTAGTGTTTTGATTTTCAGTGCTGTATTAATGAACCAGTCTCTCCCAAGCACCTTGCAACTAGATATACTCATTTCAAGCTTCCATTTTTCTTTCTATATTACAACTTCACATGGGACCATTTTATAACTGATGGAATCGTGTCAGCTACAAACCTAAGTCTTTGAAGAAGCATGAATTAACATAGTTCTAATAATTTTTTTAGTATTAGTGTCTTGGTAAAATGGCATTACTAAGGTCTCTTAATGATTAAGAATTAAATTAATGAAGGCAGCACATTCTACAGCTAGCTAAGGTTTTTCTTTGTTATTCCTAATTGCTGGGCCATATCTGATTTGCCCTATGCTTCACTTCCTCTGGTTCCCTGATGTAGACGTACTGTCAGCTCTCACGAGTGCTTTGTGTGGATGTGAAGTAGAGAAGAACGAAGCTCCTTCCCCTCTTGCGGCCCGGGCCTGATTTCTGTTGGGTGCAGTTCTGGGTGTGGGGGCCTGACTTGTCCCCGGCTGGCCTGGGACTCCTCCAGCACAGCCGCCACTGGGGCCCCACTGTCTCACTAGGGAAGGCACTGACCCAGTCGGGCTCGGGCTCTTCGTCTCTTATGCAAAGATTTTAACAAGAACGTGCCACACTGGGAAGGAAGCATTGTCCTGTTGCTCACAGTTAAGGTTCCAGAATTAGGTGGCATCAATTGAAGCGCACTCTTCTCTATCAGAAGCAGCAATTCCGTTTGCTCCCCAGCTTGTGACTGGCTTCAGAAGGCGCATACACCCTGACTATGTAGAACGTAATTGGCATAAATATCATCAAAGAGCCAGCTGGAGATCCAGGGCCCTTTGGATCTTTAGACCCTGAAGAGTAGGCGCCCTTTTCCACCCTTCCCTACTCCCAGCATCTGCTGACCCATGGCAAGGTCCAAAGAAGATAAAGAAACAAAAACAAAAACAAAGGCTTTTCTCCTCTTGATGACTTGGGAACTGAGAGCCTGAGTCCCGAGTCTGGAAACACTTGGCATGAATTCTGTATCACCTCTTTCCTCAAGGAGCACAAAGTGCTTAATATAAACACTGGTTAATGCTCTCCAACGTCTTTCCAGGAGATTAGCGTGAGATAACGGATGTCCGTTAGATAAAAGGGAAACACGTTGCCTTCCTATACTTTGGGTCTCAACTGTTTTGGTGAGTTGGTTTGGTTGGTGTAGAGATGGGTTTTTTGTTCTGCCTTATTGTACTTTTATTTCATCCATCCTTGCTTGGGTACAGAGAAACCCCTCCACAAGACTGCATTTCCACTCTCCTCAGCTTCCTTTTATAAGTAACTGTACAAAACAGGGTGATAACAAAAAATTGAGTTATCTTGACTATACATTAATACTCTAAATAGAATCCTACATTCATTGTCTTTAAAATAATCCTACAGACAAAACTCTTTCCAGTTAGCTTACTCTGAGCCATATGCTAAGTGTAAGGCCGTCATGGTATGGAGCCAGCCTAGCTCTGGCTAAGTTTTCAGTGTATTTGTTAGAGGAGCTGGCATTAGGGGCTCAGAGCTGAGCACCAACCTCAGGGTTATAAATAAAAAAAACTTGCCCCATAAGGGAACCAGTCCCATACGTCAAGTTTTAAAACTTTGCTTTATAGTTCCAAAAACTGTATTTATGCTTTCTTCCCTACCAGAATTCAGAAAATGTCCCCTCATCCCGCTGCCCTGTCTGCTTCCTTGCTGGGTTCTCCGCGGTGGGATGGGTTAGGTCAGGATTTCGGAAGCCACTGAAGTGGCACTGATAGCCTTCTCCCCCTGCCTTCCCATATGGTACATCTCAAATTCTTCCTTGTTCTGCCCTCTCCTGTTTTCTCTGCAGCTCCCTCCTTCTGTCCTTCCCCCTCTCCGGCTTCCATGTCTTATGCCTGCTAGCAAACCCCAGAGGCAGAGCTCAGACCAGCTAGTGATCCTGGCGCTAAAGGGCTGGTCCTTCTGGTCCCAGGGCGACAGGGGCTGTCCCAGCAGAGCCCGCGCTTGATCACACCCAGCTTATCTCCTGGTCCTTCAAAGTCCCATGTGCCTGAGGCATTGGGGGTTGCAGCAGGAAAGTCACTGGGCTTAGAAAGGATTTCTGTAACACATCGAGGAATACAGGGATTTGGCCATAAAGGTTTTCACTTGTGACTATTTCTCTATTTATCTGGGGTTACATTCTTGTTAGTCAAAGAAAAATAAAAGCACTATTAAAAGTCATAAAAAGCTGGCTCCTGTGAAAAGTGAAGGTGCAAACTTATGTATGCATAATACTGGCAAAAGCTAGTTTTCTGGGGGTATAAATACACATGCGTTTCTAGAGATAAGGCTTTGTGTCAAACTTTAGACAGGTGGGGTGGAGTATAAGACCACGGAGTTGTAGTCTGGGGGAGGAGAGCAGCACGAAATCCTCTTTTCCAGCTCTGAATTGTCATACGTAAATCGGCGATGGCCTCTGCTGATGTGCCCACAGCTAGAATGGCAGAAACTTGGCCTGGTGATGTCAGCAAGCCCCGACTCCTTACTTTTACTGATCACTCGCAAGCTAAAAAAACCAACAACAACAACAAAAAAGTCAAATGTGCATAACTGATTTCCTGGAAAACAAATACTGATGTCCTCTGTTCCTTAGTGAGTGATTTGTTCATACTTGTCATAGAGCTAATGGTTGTGGAACCCTATCTCCTTCTCCAGTAGGGCTTTCTTTGTTCTACAGCTGTATGCCACCTCCCTACGATCAGCTGGGTGTGGAGTGAGTGATGGGAATTATGTGGCTCTGTAATTCCAGGTGGAACAGGCAACCCTCTCTGGCCCACGGGTCAGTCGGCTTCTGTGGCAGGCCAAAAAGTGGCTCTCCCAGAAGATACCCCCAGCAAAGCCCTGGAACCTGTGGCTGTCTCTCCCCTTACCTGGCAAGTGAGAGAGTATGACCGTGCACAGCGCAAGACGGGATTGGGTCAGGCATTTGAGAGGAAGAGCTGGTCCTGGCTGTCCAGGTGGACCCTGAGTATTTTTGTGCGAGGCATGGAGGGAGTTTTGAGACAGACACACAGGAGAGGAGCAGCCATGTGTCACAGAGGCAGGGACTGCAGGATGCAGCACAAGCCAAGGAACATCTGGAAGAGGCAAGACTCTTTGGAGGGCACATGGCCCTGCTGACACCTTGATTTTAGACTCCCAGGTCTCCAGGAACTGAAAGAATGGATTTCCGCTGGTTTAAGCCACCTGATTTGTGTAATTTGTCACAGCAGCCTCAGGAGGTAACTACAGCTTCATGTGCAAAAGATGGTACAGTTCTCTCCCTACCGTGCTGTGTTCAGGAAGAGAAAACAATGTCTTGGGACTGTCTGTCACCAGTGAGGCTTGGGGCAGAGCAACTTGCTTCTGGGTTCTATATGTTACCTCCAGCCTAAGATACATACCTGGGGAAGGAGTGCTCTTCTGTCCTTTCATATTTATTTATTTTTTTAATGCAGTGGGGGTGCAAGTTGAGAGAGCCCAGAAAGCCACCACCTGAGTTGGACTGGTTCTGGACCAGCACATTCAAGGGTTTGATCCATGTTTTATATTTTTAGTCTCAGAGCAAAGGATGCAATGTACAGTTTCACTTTCTTCATAAAGATCTAGGTAAAGTGACTTGCCATCCCCTGAAGTGTTCCAAAACAGGAAATAAAAGAAGGTGTTATCCAGCTTTCTTCCCATCTCTGCTCATTCTCATCTGTGACTCAACCTGGGGACCACCACTGTGCTCATGTGACAGGGAAGGGAATGGGCAGATGTCCGCCCGGCAATGTCCCCGCCCTTCCAGTTTACTGGTGCTGGAAGAATTGCACTTGCTGTATCATTTGGAGGCATTTGTTGCCATTTTGATTTTGATGGGGAGGGGGGGTGTTTTTTTAATGACATCTTTATGAAGATATGATTCACATACTGCACAACTCATCTTTTTAAAGTGTACAACTGAATGGTTGTAGTATATTCACAGGGTTGTGCAACCATCGTTGCCATCACTTTTAGAACATTTTCATCACATCCCCAAACCCATACCCATTAGCAGTCCCTCCCCTTTCTCTCCAAGCTCCCCCTAGCCCTAGGCAGACATCCACCATCTATTCTGTCTCTGTAGATTTGCCTCTTCTGGGCATTTCATATAAATGGGACCACATAGTTGGTGGCCTCTTGTGACTGGTTTCCTTCACTTAGCATGTCTTCAAAGTTCATCCACATTGTAGCAGGTGTCAGAATTCCATTCCATCTGATGGCTGAATAATATTCCTTTGTATGGCTAGACCGCATTTTGTTTATCCGTCCTTCACTTGGTGGACATTTGGGTTGTTTCTATGCTTTGGCTCTTCTGAATAATGCTGCTATGAACATTAGTGTACAAGGTTTTGTGCAGACATGTGCTTTCATTTCTCTTTGGTGTATATCTAGGAGTGGAATTGCTGGGTTGTAGGGAAACTATGTTTAACCTTTTGAGGAACTGCTAGACTGTTTTCCCAAGTGACTATCATTTTACATTCTCTCCAGTATGAGGGCTCCATGTTTTGCACGTCCTCGCCAACACTTATTATTATCTGAGTTTTTGATTATAGCCATTCTAGTGGGTGTGAACTGTTATCTCACTGTGGTTTTGATTTGCATTTCCCTGGTGACCAACAATGTTGAGCAGCTTTTCATGTGCTGTTTTTCTGAAAATAAAGTCAATTGGAGCATGGCCATACCTACTTGCTATGTACTGTTGACAGCTGCTTTCAACACACTACAACAGACACCTATGGCCCACAAGCCTAGAATATTTACTATCTGGGGTGCTTTAAGAAAAAAGTCAGCTGCCCCTGAGTTAGATGAAAGAGGAGCAGGTTCTGCTTTTGGGTGAGATGGCTGCAGGCCTTTGGACCAGGAAAGGAAGGCACATCTGATAGACCCAGCCTTTCCCTGCTCAGGTGGAAGAAGCTGAAGTGACGCCCGGGGCCAGCGGGGTACTCAGCACAAGCCTAAGCACTTCTGAGCCTAGCTGTCCACGGCCGGCCGCAGTGGGGAGGGGGGTCTGACCCATCGAGCCAGGCGTGCGTGGAGGAGGGTCTCAAGCTCCGATATCGGGAAGGACTGGGCTCTCAGGCCTGGGAAACAGCACCGCTACCCTTGTACAAGCCCTGCCTTGTCCAAGGATAACAGTGGGAGAGCCTTCCCTCCCCACCCCCATAAGAAGGCCCTCATGTGATTTTTACCGCCTTTTAAACTTCGCAGATGTGCAAATCAGGCGGCTTTCATCTGAGGTGCTGTGCTTCGTGTGGGCACTGCCTGTCTGTGCTGTCGTTCTGTGCACGTTCTCTCTAAACCCCAAGGCTTCATTCTCAGACTTTGGTGTTCATATGTCTGATTTTACACCCTCTTCCTTGCCCTTCTGGAAAATAAAGAGTGCTTTTCTGAGATGCCTGAACACTATAGTTCTGCTGGGAAACGGGGGCCTGGATCCCTGAAACATACCCCATGAAACCATCTGTCCTGGCAGCTTCCCCCACCACGCCCCACCCTACCCCACCCTACCCTGCCACACCGATGGACCCCAGAAAAGCCCCCCAGCTTCCTTACTCAATCTTGAGAGAGGCCTTGGATTTGCTCTCGGCCCAGGTGAAGCGCTTCAGCACCGGGGAGGCCAGCAGGCTGCTGTCCACCTGGTAATCCTGCAAGAAGGAGAATGGTTACTGCTGCCCAGCCCAGAGGGGTCCCAGCAAGCTTGGGGTGAGGCTGGGACACACATCTGAAGTCACTTCAGGCTCCGTCCTCACTCCCACACTCCCTGCCTATGGAGACAAAGCATATTCTCCACGTTGGCAATTCCAGTCTTTGTCATTGGCAAGAAGTGCCTATTCCCAGCAACTCTGTGACCCTTTTTTCTAAAAGTGAAGAAAATAAATTTAAACAGAACAGAAAATTGCAGGCTACAGGTAAACATTTTCCTTAGTAACACTTTAGCTATTAAAATTAATTTGGGGCAGACGACAATTGCCTATGGGTGTGCTTCATTAACTGGCAGCCCTGATGTGCAAAAAAGGCCTGATTTAATTGTTTTTTCCTGAAGAGTCTATGGAATTTTCAGGCCTTCCTGGGTCACAGTTTCCAGCAATTACATTTCCTCACTGGCTCATCTTTAACATTAAGTTGTATGCAGAGTTCTCATTACTCTGTCAATCCCACATGTTCCAGCGAGCCGATGTCCCATTTTGCTCCTGCACCTTTTGAGTCTCTTACTGGGCAGTGCTCATGTTCATAGCTGTCAGTGAAGCAGCCTAAGCAAGCAAAGAAGCTGTCATCCCCCCACCTCCGGTGTTAGGTGGGGAGGGTGAAGGCTGAGAGAAACTTCCCTTGGTTTGTTCTCTGTTTTTCCATAGCCTTGAAACAAATGTGCCAAGCGGCACAACAAAATCTCCAGAGCCTCTACCGTTGTAATTTTGCTGCTTAGTTGTAACGCCAATACAATTTTAAATCCTATTTTCCTCTTTATGTAATGTCCTTGAAAAGGTTTTTGTGTTTTGTAAGGTGACCCTGCTGTGGCTCGAGGCCACAGGGTGCAGTGGTGACTTTCCCGCGGCGATTGGCTTTGCCAGCCCTTTCCAGCATCACCAGTGCTCCCTGAGCTCTCGCGCACGCACGGACCACCCTGGGATATTGACAAAGGCGGACCCAGTTCACTGGGTCTGGGGAGGGCCCTGAGACTCTGTGTGTCTAACCAGCCCCGGGGCTGGTCTGCAGAGCACAACTTGAGCACAAGTCTACAGAACCAGAGGTTCACTCTTGCCAGCCAATTCCCGCCACCCTTGTCATCCGTTGAGCCCATGCCCCAGTGTGGCCAGGTAGGAACATGGCTGTTCAGCCTCCAGAACCTCAGGGGGACAGAGCATAAGGTCTAGGTAGACATTTATTCCAGAATCTCAAGGCTTCCCTCTCACTTCACAGGGCTCAGCCGGCCACACACATGAGAGTTATTCCAAATCACTCTGAAGGCATCTCTGATAGCCGAGAAATTGAGAAACAGATGATGAGGTTCCCTAAGGGACTAAATTACCACCAGGCAATGACATGGGCCTTTGAGTAAATTCCGGATCATCTTCACACCATGGAATTCTACTTTCAAACTGGCTCTGCGTAGCTAGGTCTAGCTGTCAGTCTGCTGGCACTGCCTCTTCAGCCCCCACTGATGACGGGCCCTCACGGACCCAGAGCTAGCGGACAGCTGGAGTTTGTGTTTGGATGGAGTCTGGCAAAGGGTTCTGCCCAGGCACAGTGAGTAGGTTAACCGCTGTACTTACATCCAGCATGGAGATGGCATTCGGTGGAATTTCTTCAAAGGTTTGGATCCTTTCCAGGCTCATGAATTTGAAAGCATTTACGTATCTAATGAAGAAGCAGAAAGAATAAGCAAGACAGGAAGACACAGCCAGCTTTGATCAGTCAGGAGACCAGGGGGTGACACAGCCCAGCTAAGATAAACCAAAATGCCAGCAGGAATCACCACCTCTCCCAGGGCTGACCTCCCCTGTGGTGCTCCTCTGGGAACCCTGAAGGCAGTGCCACTTCCTCCTACAGTTGTCAATTCCTGTTCTGTCATTTTGAGCAAAATCTCAGAGGGACTCTTGGGAGACCCCGTGGTGGTCACACCTCTGGCCCCTTGTGGAATCAGAAAGCGTCAGGCCTCTCCCTGTTAGAAGGGAGAGAAACGGTGCCCCAAGGTGCTAAATTACTTTATTTATGATTGAGAGCTGCTTTCTTGCTGAAAGGATGGGAAGTGACAAAGGAAATGGCCTGTCAAGGTCACATAGCTGATTTAATGGCAAAGTGTGATTACAGATCCGGAGAGCTGGTAGTCACTGGGTGGTTTCCTTTCCTCAGTGACCTTCTGGGAAGGGCCATTAGATTCACCCACTCTGGTTGCTCACGAGGTAAGTTCACCCACTGAGTTTGTCAGTCTGGTACTCGGCCACCCTCTGTGAGGCCCAAGAAATTGGGCAAGCTCCCTCCTGTGCTCAACACCAAGCAACACTCTGGATGGGCCCAAATAACTTTGATGCCCCCAACACCCTATCTCTGACCCAACCTAATTTGTTTAATCCAAATGAGTTTTCTCATCTTTAGAGAATGGGTGACTCCTCTGCTTCAGCCTCTTGAGCTGTTCGTGAGGTATGGGCAGGGACATTGATCTGCAATCCACTTCCACAAATCCAGGCTGGCCAGGAATTTCTTCTAAGCCTGGCAGAGCGGCTGTCAGTACTTTCCGACGACTGCAGCTCTTCCCGGTGCCCTCCCTGGCCAAAGCCCTCGAGCTGTGCCCTGCTGCAGACAGCAATGCAAGAGGGCCATGGGGCAGATCGGAAGTCCCAAAAGGAGTCCCGATCGCAGGGACAGGGAGGGCAGAGCCCAACACTTAGGTCAGAAGCTCCGTTTGGCCACTTTCTAGTCATTCCCCACGGAGCCTCACTGTCCCCATGTGCCTAGCAGGAATGAAAATATTGGCTTCCCAGGGTTGTTTGAGCATGGAAGGAGTTAACGGAAGCAAAGAGCCCAGCACATGCCAGCACCAAGGCTGTGTCAACACCATGACCAAAAGTCATGTCCCCGAAGGGCAGATCCTGGCATGGAAGGACACTCGGTAAACATTCGTTCCTCCGCCCCTTCTGCAGTGACGCGAGGTGTGGAAGTTTGTTAGGTAAGGAAAAAGGCCAGGTTGTTTTACCTAAGGTCTCATCAAAAAGTCAGCGTCATAGAAAAAACAAAGATGGAGGGATTGTTGTAGAATAAAATAGATTAAAGAAAGATGACGACCAAATGCTATGTGCCAATACTGATTGGAGTCTGCTTTTTAAAAAGAAGGCTTAAAAGACAATTAGGTGGAATTATGGAAATTTGAATATTGGACAATATGAAGGAATTATCACTAATTTCTTCAGTGTGATAATTTTAGTGTGGCTACATAGAGGAATGCCCATTTCAGAAAACGCACACCAGAGTACTTCTGGGTAAAGTGTCATAATGTCTGAAACCCTCTTTCAAATCATCCAGTAAAAAGAAAATACACACATGCAAACACACATACAGAGTAAATAGGCAAAAGTGGCAAAATGTTAGCAACGGCTGAAGTTAGGTGGGCATCCAGGTAATCATTATATAGTACTTTCAATTTTTTGGTGTTGGCAAACAATAACACAAAGTTGGGAAAAGAAAGCTTACCTGACATCATTAGAGCTCCCTGAATTAAACCTTGGAGCTAAAATATCTTCCTGGAAGAAGTCTGCAGAGAAGGCGGGTGGGGAGTAGGTAAACCCAGTGTTTCCTGTCAGTATGGCGTTCAGTGGGATATAGTCTTTACCATCCTAGACAGACACAGGGAGAGCGCTAATTCACACAGGTCTACTTCAGACTGTATCTGGGAAGCATCATGTTGAGTTATTATTATGTTAATTTCAACTATGTAGTTGGTGCATTCTTGATTGCATTTGGGAAGTATTAAAAGATATAAACGAATTTTACAAAAACACACACATTTTACTGCTGATCTCAGCTATTCTATTAATGGGAAAACAAAACACAAACAAGAAACAAATGAACAAAACGTCCCCTTTCCTTATATTCAAAGGCGCCTGGCCTTCTAATAGTCTAATCAAATTTCATGTCACCTTTTGTACATTTGCTTGAAGCAGATCGCCTAGTTTTTCCACAAGTTCTGAAAATCTCGGCCTTTCTTTTGGGTCTTTGTGCCAGCAGTCCAACATGATCTGATAGCTGTTGTGGTGAAAGCACAATGGAAGTAACTGGAGATTAGTGATAGTTATACAGATTGCCCTACATATTAGCAAAGTGCAAGGGTGTTGTCAGACAAACAAAGATGGTTTATTTGGCACGGATGGCACCTGCTCTCATTTTTAGCTTTGGGTATGCAGCAACAACACGTAAAAGGCTGCGGGGCCTGGGCCTGCTGGTGCAAGGCAGACTGAGGGACCATCCCTCCAGCATCCCCCTCCACTCGAGTTCTGCAGAGAAGAAGGTGTGAGCTCTACTGAAAACCAAGTGGAGCAATCTGGAAAGGAAACACCACTGACCACTTCCAGAGAGCCGGTCTGAAGTGGCGCCCACCTCCCTTCTCACATTCAAAAATCAGGACAATGCACTTAAAGTTTTAAAAAAATGTTAATATTGCCATGAATTTCAATGGGTGGAGAGTTTTGCAGTTCTTATTAAATTCTCAGGTTGTAGTAGAGCTGGCCTGGGCGTCTTGGAAGCACGTGGCACCCCCAGGTCTTCACAGTTCCACTGTCGAGCCCAGTGGTGGGTGCTGGAGAGAAGGGTCTGTACGTGACCCGTTTTGGTTTCTCAAGGTGAAGGCCATGTGGAAGTTGAGTCCCTCCTTGGGATGTGTGCAAAGTTCCTGCAAGCAGTTGATGTTTTCTTCCCCATCATTTCAAAGCTATCATTACAAATGCACCTCCTACCACTCAAAGCAAAAAGTCCAGGCTGGAGATGGGAAGATTTGTTTTAATCTATTTAGAGGCCGTGTCTTGTTCTGAGGTTTAAATGGGCCCCTCTCACGTTTTAGACATAAAGGTTTTGGTTCCCTCTCTTGATCACACCTACAGGGAATATGGATCTGCGCCTGCCATGCTCTCTGCATAACACGTGCCAGATGCTCTGTCCACAGCTGGATTAAGAACGCGATCTCTTTGGGCACTGTGATCTGCTCAGTGTCTACTGTCCAAGTCTCTTTTCTCAGGTCACCTGGACTAGAGAGGCCATGAGCAGATCAGAACCAGCCTGGAAGCCCCGTGAAGCAGGGAGATCAGCCCCACAGCCCTGCACTAGCCCAGGGCCTGGCATGGAAGCACCCAGTAGCCATCTGCTGAAGGGAGGCAGCTGGTCTCTGGGAAGGGAGGGCTCTGCGCCTTCCACAAATCCCACAACCATATGGCAGGTGTCCTGGGCATTGCTGGGCTGTGGGTGCTGCAGGCCCCCTACCTTGGCCTCCACCTATGGGTCAAGACTCTGCTCAGAAGGCGATGCTGGGTTTCCTCCTCCCCTATTCCTCAGGTTTGCCTGGTTTACCTGAGGCCAACAGGGTATCGTGTGGGGCAGCTGGTTCCAAGAGTTGGGGAGCCCCCTGGGAAGTGGGATGTGTGGTCAATGTCAGCTGAGCTAGGGCTCGGTTTACAGAAACTGAGGGCTGGAGTGAGGAAGGGAACTAACTCACCAGCTCTGGACACTCCAGGAGACACAGGAGGGGGGGGCCAAAGCTGTCCAGGGTCCCTAAGTACCCCCACTAGCAGCGCCTCCGAGTGACGGCCCAGACCACCTGCTCCTGAAGCCCCCAGGGCGCAGCAGGGCAAGTCCTTCCGGAAACGCAGGCCAGCCTGCCAGCGGCCGGAGGTCTGCACAAGCCTACACGGACCTCCTCTTAGGGTAAATGTATGCATTTTACTAATTTATTGAGATACCTGCAAAAATATATACCCCTGAGGCAGGAGGTCACCAGACAAACATGAGGCCCTCGCCTCCAGGGGCAACGGCTGTCGGGGGGCCGGCTGATTTGAACCTCTCCCTCACATCTTCCAAGCCTTCTGCGTCTCTAGCAATAGAGAGGGTCTTGGAGACTGTTGGAAGAAAAACACTGAACAGAGAGAGAGAATCTAGAAAAAGTAGCCAAA
>PVKY010003133.1:0-22740 GCA_004027775.1 Bradypus variegatus | reverse complement strand
CTCCTCCCAGCGCTGTGGCTGCCGCACAGGCTGTTGCCTCCCCCAGGCCCCCTCCCGCTGCCCCCTCTCCTCTCTACCACCTGACCCAGGGCTCAGCTCCAACTGCATCTTTCTTCCCAAGGTTTTCTCCACCTGTCCCCCACTTCTGGGTGCTGCTCACTTGAGTGTCCAGCGCACCCTCTGTCGTCACCTTCCATGGGACATCACCACGTTTAGCTAACGGTGTGCCCCCCGCCCATTTTTTTATGCTTAAGAGCAGCCATTTTGCTCACGTCTCCATCTCCACTGCCTGATGCTCAGACGACACTGAATTCATTCAGTGGATGAATGAATGAATGAATGAATGAAGCGGCACACTAACCACCTCGCAGTATCAGAATGACACTCAGCAGCATAACAGACTGATTGATCTGTTTGGAGATTCCCATCTGAAAATAACAACCCAGGAAACGAGATCTGGTTTCTAGAGAACCCTTGACCCTGCATTTTCTCCTTCACACCTCCTGCTCGTTGAGCCCTCACCCCACACGTGGGAAGAAAATGCTTCCCTCCCCTTTCCCCGTCTTCCCGCCCTGTCCATCCTTTCCATCCGCAATAACAGGGAGAGGCCGAGCAAGCAGACAGACAGTGAACAGGAAACGCAGGAATCGGGCCCCTGTCTGCAGCAAACGTCCCCGCAAGTCAAGCCCACTCCGTGGCAAGCCCAGGGAGCTGGGGACGGGCCGAGGACGGGCAGCCGCACTAACTTCTGCTTCCGAGGTAGCACCCACTGGAGAAGCAGCCAGAGCGGCCCCTCCAGCTGCACAGGCCGCCCACTGCCCGTCGGCCCACCCACCCGCCCCAGCCCCAGTCGGGGCACACCCGAAACCCCCCACTTTTCACTGTAGGACACCCCCAGACCTCTGCGTAACACAAGTGCGGGCGGCAGCCTCCCTCGCCGAAGCTGCGATAAATAACCTCTGTTCTCATTTGGACGTTCTTTGTTCATTTCCACAGCAGCAAAAAGTACAATTACTTTGTCCTTAAGATCGATGCCCATTCTCAGATGGTGGTATTTATCATAGTGCCAAGTCAGAAATGCCCCAAAAGGAAAACAAGAGAGAAGTGATTAAGCAAACTCTATCTACACAATATCACATTATGCATAAGTTGTAAAAAGGTTTACAAAATCATTTCAGTGAAATGGGAACATTCTTATGTATAATGTTGAGAAAAAAAGTAGAAGGATTCAACATTGTGCACGGTATGACTTCAAGTGGTGTAAATATTTGCTTAGAAAAAACAGGAGGAAAATTGATCAAAATATTGACAGTGGTTAGCTCTGAATCGTGGAAGAGTGAGTGACTGTTCTTTGAACTTTTACCAGTTTCCTTGATTTCGGGAAACTTCTGAAATCTAGAAATAAGAATTAATCATGTCAAGTAAAACAAGTCTTGGTTCCCAGAGGAAGGGAGACCAGATGCCTGGGGATGGAGGAGAGGGGTGACAACCATCCCCTCCCGGCCTGGGGTGCAGCGCTGAACCCCCTCACTCCCTCCACGCCAGCCGTGGGAGACGTCAGCACCGTGAGTGCCCCCAGCCCTGGGGCTTTCTCCTCGGCACTGAGGACTCTGAGCACCTCACAGAGCCCCAGGTGAACCCCACGTCCCCGTGTCCCCTCCTGCTGCCCTGCTCCTTGAAACCCGCACAGTCGCTCTCTGGAGGCCCCTCAGGAAAGTGAGGAACGGCCGGAAGGATCTGCACACTGGTCCCGCCACCAGCTCCTGGGGGCTCCTCTGGGAGGCAGAACCTCCAGCCCCCTGAGCTCTAATCCCGCTGAGCTCTGGCAGCTCTCCGGGAGGGGGCTCGGGCTTCCCCAATGGGAGAAGAACTTCTCAAGCCTCCCGTCTGCAGTCCAACTGACCTCACTTTATCTCTGGAAAAGACGGGTGGGGGCAATGTCAGAAGCCGAGGAGCAGGGTGCGCTAGTTACTGTTTAACACTGGGCCCTTGCTGGGGGCACCCTCCTCATAGCTTTTCCATAGGGTGAAACCCCTCTCCAGGAGGGTGTGAGCCCGAGTGACCTCACGGAACCTGGAGTCAGGACACGTGCACAGGTGGCTTTGGAAAGCCGGCCAAGCCAGGGCCGCCCCCGCTCAGGGCTCCTGCGGGGTGACCGTGAGCAAACAGGGCTTCGCTGCCTGCCCTCTCCACCTGGGAGTGAGCGTCCCCGGCCTGCTCAGGGGCCCTGGGTCACATCAATGCCAGCAGAGTCCCAGGACGGAGGAGGGTACACCCAATCCCACAAATCCCAGAGAGCAATGAATGTTGCATTTCACAAAATTCCAAAAGGATGTGAAAGAACTGTCTTATTATACAAAACCAGAAGTTGTAAAATGCAAGCCCCATTCTGTTTGTGCAAGTTTTTCATCATGAAAAAAAAAAACAACCAGAAAACCCACGAGCGCTGTCACGTATCTCCCTGACCACGCAACTCCAGGCCCTCTACCCAGGTTGTGCCCTGACCGGTTAAGCAAAGCTGAGGTTTCTCATACAGCTTCCTGTTTAAAAAGACAAAGAAGGCACCAGGGAGAGACCCCCCACCCACACTTCTGAACAACACAGCCTGCCTCCAGCAATCTGTGTTCCTGTGCCTGTGCAAGAGAAAAGTTTTTCCTGTTCAGCTAAATTTCTCTAAATCCTTTAAAATGGGCAATGCTGAACGTGCTCTCCTCCTAACTTGTGCCCTGACTTCTCTGACAACATGAGTGCGCAGGGCTCGGGGGTGGACCCCGAGTCCCGTGAGCCCTGGTCCAACCCGGCCTCCCCCGTCAGCGAAACCCACACACGCGTGCGTCACCATCCACACCATCTCCACCACCCCTTCTGGACCCTCAACACGTTCCTTAAACTCGCCAAGACTCTGCTTTCTCATTTTAAAATGAGATTATGAGAGGATCTACTGCTCAGAATTTTGTAGAGTTTAAAGAGAACACAAGCAAATTGCTTTGCAATAGGTAATAGCCCTTATTACTATTAGAGCTAGTGTTCGACACTTATGGGCTACGTTTTCTCTCTCAACTTTCTCAACTCCTCAGCACTTACCAAACATGAGGCAGCACAAGATAAACTTTCCTTTTCAGCCTCTCCCACATTCTTTTGCTACTGAATGCAAAAAATGAGTACAAAGATAAGCACAAATTTTATCTAAAACTGTATAAAATGAGCAAGCTATCGATGGCTGTTCAAGAAGCAAGTAAAACCAGCACACACAATGAAGGCGAACTCCTGGCTGGAATGACACAGAAGCCAAATTCAAGGTGGGTTAATCCACCGCACGCTCGCCCTGCGGGGCTGCAAGGCTGCCTCTGCCAGAGACCTACGACAAGCGTCAGACAGGAAGGGGAGCGTACCCACTAAACTCTCCTTGTCCTGCTTCTCGGGGGAGCTGGCCCCAGGCTCCATCGCATTCTCGAGAAGCCTCTGCGCTGGGGACCCTGCGTGGCGGGAGCTGCCCGGCCCCGGGCAGCAGCGTGATGTGCCTGAAAGAGGGAAGTGACACGACAGCGCAGAGCCCGAGAAGTGCCTTCTCTTTGGCGAGGGCCCTGGGGAGCGGTTTCCCTGGTGAGGGAAGCCTGTTTACTTAACAGGTATGTTCAAAGAGAAAATCCAAAAGGCCACCCCCTGCCTTGGTGTCCTTCCTGTAAAATACCAGTGTAGCTTCTACAGCATTCGTATTTCATAAAACCCATCTACGCCCCTTGGTCATTTGTTCACCAGCACGAGCTGTCAGATACACAGGGAAGGGCATTTATCCTCACGGCTCAGACAGGGACGTGTAATCCAGTTCCTTCTCCAGTGAGTGATCTTTTGAAACTCAAATCTGACCCTGTCACTATCCTCCTGAAAACAATGCAAAGACGGCCAACTGTCAGCATGGGGAAGCATGATAGAGTCCAAACCCCTAAGCGTCCTACTGCGGCCTGCAACGAAGAGTCAATGTAAAGTGCAGCCTTAACGTTGGTAAAATCGGGAGGGACCCAAACACCCCCAGGCTGTGGGCCTCTTTCCCACCAGGCCGAGAAACTCAGACAAGCCCTGCCTCCCACAGCCTCTGTGCCCTCTGAGGGGGCCCCTGCGTGGCTGCGGTGTACTCCCCCCCCAGGGCTGGGAGCCCACGTGACCCCTAAACCACCATCCCTCATGCGCTCACCTCCCACCCTCTCCAGCCCAGGCCCAGGCCCCTGCCCACTGCCCGGCGGCCAAGCATGGGTCTTGTGCCCACGTTTTTGTGTGCAAGATTGTTGGCTGACATTTGTTTCTCCCTCCAGACCAGGGGCCGTGACATGAACGCTGCCCGCCGGGCCTGCTCCCCACCTGCCGTGGGAGTGAAGCTTCACTGGCACACAGCTGCACACAGCTTCCGCGGCACAGTGGCAAAGGCCAGCAGCTGCGAGAGAGACCGGAGATCCTTCAAAGCCCAAGACATCTACATCTGGGTTTTCACAGAAAAGGTGTGCCGATCCCTGGCTCACTGTCAATCCCGTGAGGAGCCCCCGCTCTGCTGTCATTAAACGTGTACTCGCAGCCCTTGAACACTGCAGGTACACGGTGCCCAGGAGCGTTCGGTGGGTGTACAACGAAGTGAGGAACAACCTGCTCACACATGGCAGAGCTCCTTCCCGACTGGAGAGCTCAGACTCCTCTCCAAGGCTCCCTCTCGCATCATCCACCCGATTCAAGGACAATCTTGAGCTTATTCTATCAATGGAAGCACCAATCTCCCGATTTTCTGACGTTTTCATTTCTGTCGTATCGGTGACTCGGTGTTTTGTTTTACTTTGTGTTAAACAGTACGTCGCAGCCCGTGAGGACTTTGCCAGCCTGGAGGCCAGAGAAGACACGGGGCCTTTTCTGACACATGAACCTTTCTTTGGGGTTTCCAGGGTGGGAGGTCGCTGTAGAGATCATGACGGCTCTCCCTTTCCACACAGTGGAACAGGCCGCTGAGCCAGTTATAAGGGTTCAAGACAAAGACGTTCCTGAGGTGGGGGAGCATAAGCGGGGGGACAGGGCCCTGTCACGGGGAGCAGGGGGTGTGTGCAGGGAGAGGAGGACACGGGATGGGGCTCTGTAGACAACCACAAGAGTGGTAACATTTTAGGGAGTCAGGAAGCAGGTAAACTGGATTAACACTTGACAGCGGGAGGCCTTGGGACACAGATGAAGGCTTGTTCAAATCGGGGTGCAAGACTTGACATTTACTTTTTGCTCCTTTGTGAGACCAAGAGTTTCGCACCTCCTGCCCACTTCCCATTTTAAAGTTACCCTTCAGGGTTAACTTACCATTTTCTCTCTACTGGTTTAAAGATGAGAGGTTAAACATCAGCTGCCAGGTCACGCACACTGCTTTGCTCGGGCCAGGGGCTGCTTCACAACACAAGACAAGCTTTGATCTTCCCACAGTCATCTCACCTCACCATCTCGTTTCATGCTTCTGGCATTTCATCTTAGAAAACTCCCCAGTTTGTGGGTTACTTCTGCTGACTACTTGATTATCTTAATTGCCTTCCCCACAACCTTAGATGACAGTAATCACCATTTCTGCTCTCCACAGTTTGTAATTATGAGTTAATACTGAATAACAGAACTTTGCCTTTTTCTGACACATATTTGTTTTGGGTTTGGTATTGCTATACCCAGGGGCATGTGGGTGACAAATCAGGCTCTGTCTCGAAGTGCCTGGCTGTACCAAGAACCAGCTGGGTAGCAGTGGGTAAGAGATTCAAGCTCTTTGTGTGTCATTTCTCTAACATGTAAAAATGGAGATAATGGTAGCTACCAATTGTTATTTGAGAACAATATACAATCTGTACGTGTAAAATATTCAGACTGGTGGCTGACATGAATAAATGGCAACTACCATTGCCACAAACAGCAGTTGGGCTATATTTTTCAGGACTCAGTCATCCTCTCTCTAAAATGGGTGTTAGGTTAGTTTTCACAATTTCTCTCTTCCACGTGTTTCAAGTGAACAGAAGATTGGTGACTGATTAGGTGTGTCAAGACACCCAGTCCCTCATCTTTGCTACTTCTAATGCTGCTCCAGTTTGCCACAAATATGAAAACAAAACAAAACAAACAAAACAGGCCCATTCTGGTCCCAGACTGTCAATTTGTAGATGCATTCTGCTGCTTCCTGGCCTCTCCTTTATCACCGTGCCTTTGCCACTCACCTCGCAGAGAAGCTGCAGGGAGAATTCATTCTCATTCCTCATGGCACACGTGGTCTCAACCCAGGAAAGGAAGCCCCTTTCCCTCTGATTCAATGGCTCCCCAAGGCAATGCCACAAAGTGTTTTGAGAAGTGCTAATTTAGCTTATTTCTAAACACTTTCCCCTTAATATTGGCCAAATACCACCACAGCCAGCGGGTTCAAAACAACAACAGAGTAATTGTTCCCCAGTGGCCGCCGAGCGCCTGGAGGCGCAGCTGCTTGCTGCGAATACATCCCCTTGGAGGATGACTAAGCAACTGTTTTCCTCTTCCTGCAAAATGTTCCTAATAGCTCAGCCTAGAAAGCAAGAATGGTTTCAACAAGTGCTGAGCACCCGAGACAAGCCGTCCCTGACATGGGGCTTGGGAAATGAATGAAACGTTTCCTGTCGCTAAAAAATAAACTCTCGGGCCAGATGCCGGGCCCTCACCCGGGGGCCACATGAGCAGGAGTCTCTCGCCTCCATCGTGGGGAGCCTGGGAATGGCCGAGGGGGTTTGTGTGAAGGCTCTTCGGTATAACTCAACAATAAACACCTGTTTCAGGGAAAGTCCTATGAGAGGGCAGCTGTTTGTAAAGTCCTAATTCTAGCCCCTCTCTGGACACACGGGACATCTGGCTCTAAATATACACATTTGCTTTGCCCTGAAATGTTCATCTCGGAGCATGACGCACCCCTCCCCGACCCCAAAACAATCCCTTCAGGCCCTGTCGCTGGCCCTCTCCAAGCTTCTGGCTGCAGGGACACTCTTGGGGCAGACAGCACCCACCAGCATTTCTTCTCTTCGCGTTTGAATTTTGTGGTAACATAGAAACAACATGAAATGTTTAAGTACACATTTCAGTGACATGAATTGCAATCACGTGCTTCCATCACCACCATCATCAGAACTCTTTCAACACTCCAGACAGAAACTCTGCATCCATTAAGCAGTAACGGGAACCTGTAATCTTCCTGTCTCTGTGAGTTTACGTACACCGGTTATCTCACACAAGCGAAATACATCATCCTTTTGTGTCTGGATTATTTCACTCAACATGATGTCAGCAGGTTCCATCCACGTTGCCACAGGCAACAGGACTTCATTCCTTTTTATGGCTGAATGACATCCCATCATTTGTGCACACATTTTGTTTATCTGTTCGTCGGGTGATGGACACTTGGGTTGCTTCTACCTTTGACCGTTATGAATAATGCCGCTACGAACTTGGTGTGCAAAAATCTGTTTGAGTCCCTGCTGTCAATTCTTTTTCAACCATCATTTCTTGCTACGTTGCACACACATATTCCTTAAGGTTTGCTACTCCCATAGGAAAATGTTCTCTTTTCTTTTCCCTGACTTCATAAACTTTTCTCCAATACACATCATCCATTCTATTTTATTCCTTCTGGTTTAACCAATTCTTGAATTCCAGCATCTTGAAATAACAAATTCAGTCCCCAGATCTGTGAGGGCCTTAATGAACTCTCAAAACTGCAATTTTAGCCTAGACCTTTCTCCAGAATAATTCATATTTTCCAACATAGCTGAATAAATACCTCTACCTGGATTTCTCTATAACCCTGTGGTGGCTTGGAGTTACGTGTCCCAGAAAAACATGTTCTTAATCTTCGTCTACACCTGCTGGGGTGAACCCACTGTAAACAGGACCTTTGGATGAGGCGACTTCAGTTAAGGTGTGGCCCAGCTGACTCAGCCTGGGTCTCCATCCACCACTGGAGCCTTACAGAGAAGGCCAGAGAAAGGCCACGGGGAGCAGCCAGAGCCTGGATGTCTACAGAACCCAGAAGAGAAAGGAGACACCGCTACGTGACCAAAAAGCCAGGGACCCCCAAAGACTGCCGGCCAGGACACTCTGAGCCAATAAATTCCTGTTGTGAAGCCAACCACTGTATGGTATTTATTTTTGCAGCCGGGAAACTAAAACAGCCATCACCCCAATTCAACACCCTGTCTATTAGAAAGCAATCTATTGAATTAAGACATTTTTAGTATGGGAATTTAATACCTGTTAAGTAATGTACACAATGTATATCTATGTGTATATACATTATACATAAAACGAGCACCACGGCCACCACCCAGCCTGAGCTAGAACGACAGCAATCCCACGAGGCTGCTTTCACTCAGCCTGCCCCTCCCCCACCTCCCCTTAACCACAACCCAGAATTCCCTTTATTATTCCCTTGCTTTGAAAATACAGTTTTTAATCATATATGTATATATCTCTAAATAATATTTAGCTATATTTGCTTTTGGGTATATAAAAATACCCATGTATTCTGTGATTTCTTCATGACTCCACAATTGTACTTCTCAGCATCATCCGTGTTTTTGCACAAGGCTGTTTGTTCCTGGTGCTATTTAATAAGCACATCATACCATAAATAGACTACAGATTTACTTGGATCATTTTCATTTTTTTTTTTTGCCATTACAAGCATGCTGCCATGCATATGCATACATCCCCTGATGCACATCTGCAAGAGCTCCCCAGGCCCTAGAACCAAGGGTGCACCTCGGGAAGCATTGTTCCTGCTCAGCTATACAAACTGTTACGAACAAGGGTGCAAACTGTTTTCCAAAGGGGTTTGCACCAACTTCACCTTTCACTAGCAGTGTAAGAACATTCCTTTTGTTCCACATTCTTGATATTGTTCAACCTTTTAGTATTTGACAATCTGGTGGGTATAAAGTATTATTTTATTTAGATTTCCCTTACTTTTAAGGAGACTGAGCAACTTTCACATGACTATTAACAATTCATGTTTTCTCCTTCGTGAACTGCACAAGTGCCTTTTGCTTATGATATTTTTGTGGGGGCGGGAGGCTTTTTCTTATTTATAGTCCTTATATATACTGGAACTAATCCTTTGGGAGTTCCACATGTCACAAATATATTCTTCCAGTATATAATCTTCCAGTTTCATCTTTTTATATTTTTGATAATACATGAAGTTTCATATTCAATGCTCGATTTGCATTGTTAAAAACTCCTTCCCTTCCTATGGTCTCATACAGATTCTCCTGTATTTTTTTCAAAACTAACTTTTCTTTTGAATTTGTCTTTAACCCACCCAGAGTTGCATTTTGTGCATGTGGTGTGATGACTCCATATTCTTCCATATTATCACAGCACCTCATAGGCCCGTGTCTTAACTGAGTTGTCTTGCCAGCTGTATTGTCATTTCCATATAGGGACGGTGTACATAGTTTCTCTATTGCACTCACCAAAAACTAGATAATCCCCCATTAATACTGCACCGTGTTGGCTTCTGTGGCTCTATAACATCTTGTTATTTGGTAGCACAGCCCCCCCCCCACCTCATTCACCTTCTGAAATGTTTGGCCATCCTTCATGCCATGTGGTATTCCACATAAATTTCAGAATAAGCTTGTAAAACTCACTGAAAACTCTGCTGGGATTTTGATGGACTTCCATTGAATTCAGAGATTAATGTTAAAGATTTGATGTTTTAACGATATCTATTATTATAACCATGATCTTTGAGCACCTCTCCATTTATTTAGGTTTCCTTTAATGCTTTTCATAAAGATTTTTTTTTAAATCTCTGTAAAGTTGTTACTCATCTTTTGCTAGATTTATCCCTAGGTAACATGTCATGATGTGTTGTTTTATTAATCACATTGCTGATGTTTGAAATGGCAACTGACTTTTGAATACTGATTTTGTGTGTGAAAATCTAGTAATTTGTCACTTTGAATAGCAACTGCTTTATATCCTTCTTTCCAATCCTTATATCTTTTATTTTTGTTTCGTACCTTACTACAATGTCTAGTACAATGTCAAATAGCAGTGATTACATTTTCCTTGATTGATCCCATTTTAAAGGGATGTTTCTAACATTTCATAATCAAGAAGGATGTGCTCTATCAGTATTTTTATAGATCTCCTTTACCTAATAAAGTTTCCTATTTTCTCTAGTCCACATAGTTTCTTTTTAAACCATTATATGTGGTTGAATTTTATCAAATGCTTTTTCTTTATTTGTTAATGTGATTTCATGTTTAGATTTCCTGTCATTTTACCTTCTCACCCCTGATATAACTCCAACTTGAATATGATAAATCATGTTGTTGTTTTAAAATAAATGCTAGTCCAATGTGGCTAACATTTTGTTTATAATGTTACCCCATGTTCATGAGTAAGGCTGACCTGTATTTTTTCCTGTTCATGAAATCCTCGCCTGGGTGCTGGCGCCAGGGTGACACTGGCCTGTCGACTGCACCAGCAGGGTCTCCTTGTCTGCTCTCCCGTCCGAGGGTGTGCCCCTCGGGATGATCACCGCAATGCCGGGTGGAGCTCGCCCGGGAGGACCGCTGGGTCTGCAGCTTCCTGGCACCACCAGTCCACAGAAGTACCGAGACCACGGATCACAGGACAGTCCAGCCAACGTCTTACCATGTACTTCATTTCTCTTCCACTTTTTTTCTTGCCTTGTTTTGGATTTTTTTCCTCACTCCATTTTTCTCTCTTTACTGATTAGGAGTCATAAACACCACTTATTTATAGCTCTTACCATGAAATTTTACCAGGCATATTTAACTTTAATACTCAAGCAGCATTATCCATAACGCCCCTCCTGATCGCAAAGGCCTTGGGGATGCAAGTTGTGAGACCCCTCCTGGCTCACTTGCGAATGTCGTTCAACAGTTCATCTTTTTCAAACTAACCAAACGAGGCATTGTTTACCAATATGTTGTGTCACCTTTGAAAAAAAAAAAAGCCTCATTAAATGTGTTGGAAAAAAGTCTTTTCTTATCTTCTATGACATACCAACTATATTTTATAAATAGACCAAACTTATCTGGCAAATCAAGTGGTAAGGCTTTAAATTAAGGTTAATCAAATATATGAATTAACAGCTTTTATAAACTACCTCCTCCCCTCCAAAAAAAAATCAAAATAAATATGCTGTAAACTAAATTATGCTGAACGGTAATTTCATGTTTAAGGTCTCAGAAGACACTAACAGATGGTGACCACGTCAGGTATCAGGGCCAACACTTAATATTCAGCAACGAAGTGAAGCGAACGTTAGAAAAAAACAGATTCTAGCAATAACTGCTACCAGTTAATAGTTTTTCTTCCAGACTAGAAGGTGGTAAGTGGGCACCGCTGGTGGTTTACTCACCTGTGATCAGAGCATGTCCATTCCCAGGACACACCACCTGCAACCCGGCCTGAGACCCGGGGTCCCACACCAGGCACCGAGCGAGCTGATGCCTGAGGTGTCCCTTCCTGTCCCTCCCCTCAAGGATGACCGCTCGGAACACACCAGGCTTACGAGGAGGCCGAAAACGAAGTGCCAGAAGAAAATAAATGCTAAATTATCTTCAAAATAGATTCCAATGAAAACTAGGGTAGAAGAAGTGGATTGTATTGAACTTATTTTAAGTGCAATTCTTGACTCTCCTTGTCTTCCTTCATGTTTAGTGTCTTAGTTGACACTTCCACGGCAGAAAAAATTTTTACATAACTCAATTATCAAACCACCAGGGTGCATGTGCCGACCCAGGGCACATTTATGTACAGGCACACGTGCAGACAGACGGAAACACACAGCTCTCAAAGCCAAGCTTCCGAAACGGGTTTGACTACAGCCTTCAGTCACTCCACTCTGATTCACACCCGGACCCAGCATGACCGGCTCCTGCCCCCTCAGCTGGGACAGCCCCTGTCAGGGACCAGCCGGCCAGAAAGGCCCTTCCCCTCCACACTCCCATCCCAGCACTGACCCCGTGGGCTGGACGTCCTCTCCCTCCCCACTGTCCCAGCACTGACCCCCTGGGGTGGACATTGGCTCTCCCTCCTCCGGGGTCTCTCCGGGCCCTCCTTGCCCCACACCTTACCCAGGCAGTACTGCTCGCCTTCCACGGCTCCACCCTCAAGTCTCGCCCTAGCCAGTGCACCAATCCATGGCTGCAATGACCAACTTCTAACTGACTCCCAAATTACTTCTGGCACATTTCTCCAGAGCCCCATGACTACATATTCAACCTACCCCTCCCCTCTACGAAGTCCTACAGGAACCCTAAATATCCTGTCCACAACCAAACTAGATTTTTCTCCCAAAGAGGCGCCTCCTTTTGAATTCCCTATTCCTATAAATGACACTGCCCCTCACCCAAGCCAGAAACCAGCCTTATCAATTTAATCATCTCCAAAATCTCTGAAATGCTTTTCGGATTTCTGGACTAACTACTGGTTCACTCCCATTAGTCTGTCCCCCACGGCAGCCCACACGCCTTTTGCTACATGTGTTCCAGCATGGCTGACACGGTAAGGCATTCCTTAGGACCGTCTCTGGCTCTGTTCAAGCTATATGCTCCGTTCTGCCACATACGAGTAAGCTTCTGTGCTTCCCCATCACTTTCCGCCTTTATTGAGGATGACAGTTCTTACTTGTCCTTGAAGACTGAGGTCACAGGAAACTTCTTGATTCTCCCAGGCAGTAAGGGGTCTCCCCTGCCCTCCCATGTGTCCCCAGAGCACCTGGCAGCACAAGGAGCCTAGAACGTAACGAGTGCTCAGCTCAAACCTGCGCGCGCTCCTGCATGAACCCACACCCTGGCTTCCTGACGCCGTCAGTCAACGCGCTCACCGTACCGCCTCACAGGGTGGCTGTGAGGGACACGCACGCAGTCGGCCCCCAGCAAAGCCGCAAACACTCCAAAAACGTTCTCTACACGCCCATACAAATCTCCACGTGCCCAATACGTGCAAGATGCCAGAAAATACATCTAACAGACGAACAGGATCCAAGGGGCTCACACATGGTAGAAACAGACCTCGCGGGGGCTTCACACTGTACAGATGACGCATTCAAGAAACACTTTCTGAATGAACAGTCAACACATATAAGCAACACAATAGAATGGAAAGGACTGTGAGTGCAGACTTGAAAAGGAATAAATGACAACTTCAGCAACTGGCTTTGGAGCAACTATGTAGTTACATTCTGCGTTTGAAAATGTTTATAAGTCAAACATCAGTCTGTTTCAAAGGCTAGTTATAATATTACTTTCACATAAGAGATTATTTAAAGGAATCAGCAATCAGTAATATCAATTCAGTTTCAGGTCAATTCGGACTAATAATGTTCTACATATTAGCTCCAGCACATACAAAAAAGCAAAAAGCTTATCCATGCATTTAATGAAACACTCATAAAATATTTCATATCCATAGTTTATTTTAAAAAATTATTAAAAACTAATCATACAGGAATATTACCCTTAAAAAGTTTATTCCTCAGGTTAAAGGAAAATACATTAGCAACATCTTCCAGACGTCATCTTTATAAAAGTAAAACTTATAGATGCTGAAATGCACTACAGTAGGTCTTATTGTTTACACGTTTAATCACAGGATTGGATATCATTCTCCTTATTTCCCCCCAAATGTGGCAGTTATTATTCTTAAATAAACGACATTCAATGTTTCACCACCACAGATCCTTAAACAGGAGCAAATTCACCGACAGTGAGCTGCCTCCATCAGGCGTGACATGATCAGTGTGAAATCGTAGTGTCCGACTTTAAGTACAAACAGAAACGCTATATCCCACGATTGTAAACACTCGCCCACGCTTCCAGAGTGCAGAGACGTGGAGGTGGCCCGAGTCAGCGAACTGCTGCTCACTCACCTGGACACGGCTGAGGTGAAGAGACAAGGTCTGAAGGCAAATCCTCAGCCTTCCCTTTTACTCCCGTAAGAAAGTAGTTCCGGATATGTATTTTAGTCAGAAACACCTGAAAGTCATTCTAAAGACTACATTAAGCACCATTTTCAATTACCTGAAATATACTGGGTTAAATTCAGCAGTACAAGTGTGATCATTAGTATCAGAAATTAAAAATCAGTTTGGTCTTGAGCCCCCTTGGCGGCCCAGGACGCCCCAGCAGCCGGGGCACACCCGACTTCCGCCAGCGACGCCACACAAGCAGATTTAAGGCTGTATTCGGCTAGAAAGAGTTCTGTCTCCTCCATACTATTCCTTCTGTCAATCACATACATCATTCAAAACTTCATAGGATGGGAGGTGAGATGTTCCCAAGCCCTTTTTAAATACTATTCCCCATAGCATCTACTGTCAGTTTATTTACACAGGAGTGTTCACATCAAAAACTGTTTTTAAAAACGTAACTAACTTCTGAATTCTCATCGTGACCTCCCCAGAGCACCCAGCTCTCCTCTTCTGACCATTTCCATGTCAGGCCGCTCGCTGCAGCTGCAGCCCTTGAGTCGAACAAACTGAACACGTTCACTGCCACCCGCTCTGGGAGAGGCCTGGCTGCAGAGAAAAAGGGGTTCCTGGCGCTGAAGGGTAACTAGGAAACCCGTCAGGCTGGGCTGGATAGCTTTCCAGAGCTGAGGCGGAATGAACCTACGACAAACAAGAACACGCAGTTTAGCAAGCATCAAAGTCACCAGCCGGCCCTGCTCTAGACTGCGCCACACCACAGGTACTAGGGACAGGAGAGAACGAATGCTGGGGCAAGACAAAGTTCACTCAGGGTCTTGAAACTCGGAAACATTCAAACTTAACTTTAGTGCAGGAGGCCATGGAAATGTCTTTAAAACATACAATACTTTTTAAGAGAAAAGCCAAGAGGTTTTCTAGGGGTGGCTTGCTTTGATGGTCGATTATTTCAGCCTAAATTGTAGATGATGAGTTAAGATGTAACCGTCATGGATAAAGATGCCACTTTATTACGTAACATCTCCAAATTGGGATTTTAAATTCATAAAGAAGGAGAAACAAGTCATGAAGACGACTTTATTCAACAACTTCTGTGACCCTTCTGAGAGAAGATGGCGGTGCTGGTGATTTGGGGGAGCAATCCGCCATCTCCAGACACCCAGGGGGAAAGCCACCCCCTTGCCAGGCTCACACACATCACACCGACAGGCGCCCGGCTGTGCCCACCTGCTGGAACGACGAGGGCTGGGCCGCTGCGCTGCGCTGGAATTCCTGCAGAGACGACTGCGAGGGGCTCTGGGAAAAGCCGGGGATGCCCGGGAGGGACAGAAGGCCTGGGAACACGGAGCTGCCTGCAGCCTGGAGTCCCGACGACAAACTGCAAACAGGGACGGGAACATGTCAGAACGAAGGCCAGACATAAAAGCTACAGCTGCTAAGTTTGACAATACTACCCTAAGCTGTAAAAAAATTAAGAATCCTAGAATTGCTCCATTGGAAGGAACCTTGAAAGCAATCTAAGTCAACTACTCACTGAGGGAAACTTACATTTTATTTGTATAGTATATTTTTCTGAACTCAGTAAGTCAGTGTTTTACACATAATATTTTGCTGTTTCATAATCAAGTTAAATTATCAAATACAAATCCTTAAATGACGTGAGCGGGCACTGACATTTTGCATGTTTATCTTAACATAGCTGAATGGCCATAGGTTTTTTAAGCTCTGAAGCTTCAGCCCAGAAAAAAGAACATAATTTACCACCACCATATAGCCAGATTTTGACTTCAATTTGACCGATTATAAACCCCAACCAAGGTGAAGAACAATTTTGGCCTTTTGCAAAATGTGCACATACCCGGCTTGTGCGACAAGAGCGGAGTTGAAGTTGGAACTGAATGCTGACGCGAACCCTGGGAGGACTGGAGCTGGGGACGAGACAGCTGCGGTGACGGGCAGGGGTGCAGCAGCAGCCGTGCAGGGGGCCTGCAGCCCCGGGAAGGAAGGGAGGGCAGGGGCGGCGCTGGGGGTGCTAGAGACGGAGAAGCCAGGGTAGGAGGGGTTTGAAGGCGGCAGTGGTCCTTGTGTGACCGAGAAAAGTGAGGGGACAGCAGTGGACAAATTGAGGGGAAAAGGCGCTGCTGAGACTGGAACTGATGCCGACAAGCCAGAGAGGGCAGCAGCCGTGGAGCTAGGGCGAGGGGCCGGTGTGGACACGATGGTGGGTGATGAGGTGGCTGCCAAGGCCCCGGCAAGAGACACTGATGGGCTGAGGGATGGGCTGCCAGCTAGAGGGAAACTGCTGGTCAAAGCCGTGAACTGGGGGAGAGCTGCGAACATTGGCGCGAGGGGGGTGCCGGGGCCGTGTGCTGGGAGGGAGACAGAGGAGAGTGGGTTGGAGCCACTCAAGGGGGAACTTAAACCAGGGAGCCCCGACAATGCAGGGTTAAGGCAAGCAGGTAGGGTGATGGGCCCCGAGGCAGGGGTGTAGGTGCGGCCCAGGGCCCCTGGAAGCCCCAAGGCGGGAGAGGGTGCAGCTGAGTGGGACGGGCCCCTGAAGGCCGAGGGAGTGGGGCTTGTGGGCTCGGCTTTCACCTGAACAGTGCCGGTCACGACTGTAGGGGTGGCCGGGGTGTGCAGGCCTGAGCTGCCTGGGCGGGGGCCCTGCAAGGGGGGGGCCAAGGAGCCACCGCTCATGGGCACTGCCGCTGAGGACGACACGGGCGCGGCCAACGGGGACTGCGCAGGCACAGCAGGCGGGGTGGGCGCCGCATTGGTGGCAGGGGGCAGGGAGCCTGGCAGTGCAGCCAGTCCTGGTGTGGGGGGCCGCTGTGGGGCGCAGCACTTGGTGGGGGCTGGTGCCGGGGAGTCCGAGCATGGGTGAGCAAGGGCCAACAATGCAGCCAGCCCGCTCGTGACAGTGGAGGGCAGAGCCGAGGAGCTGATGAGGTGGGTGTCGCTGGAGGCCAGGAAGCCTTTCAGGGCAGACAGGAGGGAAGTGCTCATGCCAAGGGCACCGGGGGCACAGCCAGCGGCAAGCGCAGCAGGGGCCGGGGCGGCTGCCCCTTGGGAAGCTAAGGGCAAGGGGAGCCCTGCAAAAACTGATGACAACGAAGCAGAACTGGGGTTGCTGGTAGGCACAGCAGTCGAGGTGGCAGAGAAGGGGAGGCCGGTGGAAGGGGCAGTGGTGGGTGCAAACGTCTCGCTGGCAGCAGGAGCGGCCCGAGGTGCTGGTGTGGCCTCAGGGGCTGGGGTGGGGGCAGTGGGGCCTGGCGGTGGAACCAGGCCAGGAAAAAACAAAGACGCAGGAGTGGCTGCCGTGCCAAGGGTGGAAGCAGAAGAGGTGGCTGGCAGGGAGGGCATTCTGGTGGCGGCTGGGTTCGGCGCTGGTGGCTGTGGTGCTAGTGTAGCTGAGCCCAGCCCTGGGAGCAGGGGGACGACAGCACTGGGCAAGTTGGACCCCGAAGCGACCACAGGAGCTGGTGCAGTCAGGTGGCTGAGGGCCCTGGCTGGGGGCACGGGAGGGGTGGGAGCCGCCACAGTAGCAGCCACTGGAGCTGCTGCCAGAGCTGCTGGGTTGGGAGCACGGGGAGAGAAGAGTTGACTGGCCGGGGTGGGAAAAGCTGTGGGAAAAGACAAGAGGCAAACTTGCTGAACATCAACACTCAAACTCAGAAGCAATGCATAAAAACATGTAATATTTACCAAATGTCAAAGAAAACCAACACTGCTCACCACAGACCATCGACTACTGCATGACAGAAAGAGCCAATCCCTGGCCCCCCATCTTCGCCATGGAGACCCAGTTCCCTTCCAGGCCCTGCTCGGAAGAGCCCCCGATGTAGTGAGGGAGCCCAAGAAGCCAGCAAATAAATTTCCCTTTCATATTTTTCCACTTTTAAGAAAAATCCAGTAACTTACTGTGAACCATGATCCTGTTGGTGCCCTGAACTCACCTTCAGCTCTCCCACGCCACCCACCAGAGGAATGCCACATGCCCCATCTCTGAGCACCCAGGCCCCCAACCCCTTGGGCACAACAGGCTGTGAGAGGTTGGGGTACACACCCTAGAAGAATAAACAGGTTCTTAAGCTTAACCCATTCCTGTGGGTGTGAACCCATGGTAAATAGGACCTTTGGAAGATGTTATTTTTAGTTAGGTGTGGCCAACTGAACCAGGTAGGGTTTTAATCCTATTACTGGAGTCTTTGATATACAAAGTGAGAAGAAGCCAGAAGTCAAGGGCACCCAGAGGAGGACAGAGGAGATGCCAACATCTGCATGGCCATAAGAGAGAAAAGCGCAGGACCAGGGACACCGACAGCAGCCCCAGAGCACCAACGTCTTCGGAGAGAAAGCATCGCCTGGCTGACAACTCCGACTTTGGACTTTCCTAGCCCCAAGCCATCACATGGATTCATGATCACAGGCGGGAACTGAAGACACAGGCCCTCTGCGATCCTAGCCCACCCTGCAATCCTTTCCAAAAACGTTCCAGATCTTTGCTCTATGGTGTCTGTCCACCCGCATTTGCTCAGGTCAAGTCTGCACCACACTAACCACAGGCTTTATGGCTTGTCCTGGGCGCTCCTTTAGGAACAGACTGTGTCTCATCTTTAGCACCTTTGCACCTGGCACAGCGCATGGCACCTGTGCATTTAGTTGAGTGTTTCTGCTCTGAATACATCAGGACTGCCTCAAACCAGAGCCCTTAAGCCCACCACCTGATCAGCTCCACACATGGGTAACAGCATTCTGGGACCAGTGGGTCTCCCTGAAGAAACGTGGGGAGTGGCTGCCTCTGCTGTCTTGTTGGCGCCAGACGGAAAGTGCGAGGCAGGCAGTCAGTGCCCTGAAGATGGCTGCCCGGAGCTCAGGTGTCGGCAGGGAATGTTCCTTTTGCACACTCAGGGACTCAGGCTTAAGTTTTTAAATCTATACACAATTAAGACGCATGTGCCATAAGGAAGCTGCCAGGGCCAGTGAAGTAATGCGCAGTGCTCATCGTGGTGGGGGAGGGCAATGGGAAAAGAACGAGGCAAATGGCACACCAGCGGCGCACCTGTCCTCAGTGGAGGCCCATGGGCACCGTGCGCTGCTGAGCAAAAGCTGCGCTTGTTACCGAGGAGAAAGACATCAGGAATGAGAATGGACACGTCCTAATATGGGAACATCTAAACGTCATCGAAACCATACTGATGCTGGACAGTAATGCAGTTTCAGGAAAAGAGCACCAGCCATCATTTAAAATTGGTGTGCAGAGGAGCATGGATGTGTACTTTTGCATTTAATTTTGCTCTGCAATTTTATAACAACTACAAGCATAAGGAATACACACATAGTTTTGAGTTTATAAATAAATGTACCAAAATACTGTCTACGTCCACATTGATTGGGAAAATTCACCTTATTTAATGACACGCCAAAGATCACGTGGCCAATGACAGATCTCAAGAAAAATCTGAGCCATCCTAGAATGTTCTCTATCACAGTCTCTGCTTGAAATCTTTTTAGGAAATAAAGCAAAAGCCATGCAGCAGCAATCAGAGTGGCTACAGCTAAAAATGAAACAATGCAAAAAGAAACCACAAAATCCCTCAACGCCACACCATGACAACACACACCATTTCCCTGTAATCTAAATCAGCTGTGCCCATAAAATACACCTGTGCTGAGGGCTGTGTGCACATCAGCCCACTTGTCCTCAGGCACCTCTGCAACCTGGGATGCGGCTTCCAAGAGGGGGAGCAAGATCCAAGCCCAGGACCGTCGGACCCATGCCCTCAGCCACACACTAGTTCTCTCTATTTCTGCTTCTTAATATGGCTCAAAAAAGGGAAACCCAGATCAGGTTAAGCAAACACGGCCCAGGAAAACAAAGCCGGCCACCCCTACCCATGCACTTGGACGTGGGCTGCTCTCAGATACACAGCTGTCCCACGGCTGAGCACAAAGGCTGCGGCGCCCTCTCCCTTCCGGCGGGTGGAGCCCAGTGCCTGCAGCAGGGAGCCCTGGGACCGCTCAGCAGGGAGAGCAGCAGGCGCAGTGCTGCTGCCCCCCGGAGGCCGGCAGCCCCGCGGCCCCACTCTCAGCCCTGCTCCTCTCTAAGTGCGACTGCGCTGCTCCCAACAACAGCTGAGATAACTCCTAAAAGGAGGATCTGACACAGCGTTTGCCAAAGGGCTTTCTACTGTCCCAAGTGTTTATATCCAGACTTACCTGAGAAACAAGGCTCCCAGTGTAAGTGGACTCAGGCCGCTCCGTGAGCAACGCAAGAGCATTTTGAGCCGTGTGCACAAAACCTGTCACTAATAAGCTACTTTTAGCAAGTACTAATTAGTTAGATTCTTTAACAGGAAATTTGGCCAAAGTGTCAAGATTATGAAGACACTTGGCCACCCCAACATCACTTCTCTCTGGGTCTGACTTGGTACTTACTTTGACTCTGTGTGGGTTTTGACTGATTGGAAAGGTCCTCATTTTCTATGTAAAAATAGAGAAATAAAAATTGATTGCAAGCTTTAACCCAATTATTCACCATCATAATAATCAGAAATTAGGATTAAAAAAAATTCAGGACATAAATATGCACACAAACTGTGTTAGGAAAGAAAGTATGCACGTAGAAAAAGAAAAGAAACACAGAATACTCACAGGAGTAACTGGGAACTGTATGGAGATCACGATAGGGTTAGGAGCCCCTGCTACTCCCACCCCTCCCCGTGATCACTCAGGCTTTAAATAAACACTACTATTTTACAGACACTCTAAAAACACTTTCTGTAAAGAGGACTACCATGGGAAATCTAATAAGTGCAAGAGCACTGTAAGGAGAAAAACAGAACAGATGAAAAGGCAACAATTAAAGGAATATAAAAACAAAAGTTACCTAATCTTAAAAGGCACATTTTCATATCAAAAGGGCTTAATGGAAAAAATAATGATATGATAAAAACCTAGATATCCTGGTGAAATTTCTGAACTCCAAGGAAAAAGACATTTCTAAATTCTAAAGATAACGGCTTTCTCTGTAAGCTTCCAGAAATAGACCAAGTTTCTAATAAAGAAAATTAATTAGAATTGGGTTATCTGTAAATCTAAACAGGTACCTTTCCTGAAGAAATTATGTAAAGACATTTTTTACAAAAAGAAAATAAGAACTATTATAACAGGGAATCAAAGAACAGAAAACAAAGCAATAAGCCATGAGCTGAGGAAAGCTTAAAGAAAAACTAAACAGCCAGAAGCAAAAATGAACAGTATTTGAACAAAACCCACAAACTGATGAAAAAGGAGAGGGAGTACGGAAGTAAAAAGGTGGAGCACAGAATAGCTTTTTAGTTTCTGTATACTGACAACCACTAAAAATGAAGGTAAACACTAACAAAATTAAAGAATGAATTCCTAATTTTAGAGTAGGGGTAAGGAGAACAGGTTGTTAAAAAATAAAAAATAATAAGCAAAAGGAAGGAAGAGGAAAAACTGGGATAAAAGAATAATGAACATAATAAAATGGAAGAATAAGAACAAATGTGTAATTTTTACAATTCTTGGTAATTCCTATCAGAAGTCTCTCCAACTGATTTGATTCTTTAACCAGGAACTCTGGCCAAAACATTAAGCTATATATAATTTACAAACCAACCAACTTATCGATCAGCCAAACAAAACTATAAAAAATAATGAAAATAAAGGTATTAGGAAAACATTCTGTGTAGAATGAAAACAAAAAGGAGTTAGGACAATATTAGTACAAGATGGCGCTTGGAAAAAGGGAAACTTTTATCAATAGAAGTAGAACTCAGCTAATATTATTTTATACCTAGAAAACCTGACACATTATGTTGCACTAATGGGCTCAGAGAGATGGAGGTGGAGACGGAGAATGCTGAGTTCCTTCTAAAGTGGTGAAGCACAATGCTCAAATAGTGACTCAACATCAATGTGTAGGAACAGATGAAAACATAGACAGAATCTGTTCATTTACCTTTAGGGGGTACGGGGTGGTGAGAGCACCTGATGTGAACACTGGTTTCAGAGGTGAAAAGAATATCGTCTAAAACTGTTAGGTTGTTGAACTTTTCTTAAATAGAAAGCCAGAGACTGGTAGGAAGTTTCACTGTAGCTAATTTACAAGTTAATAAAACAAATCTTTTTGAATTTTCCTTATTATGACGTGAGTTAAAACAAACCAAACAAAAAAATGAAAAACATCGCTAACTTCTCTCTATTTTAATAATATGCACTCAAAAATGTAATGGTCCATATATAAAAGTAACAAAAACAAAAACAAACCTCTAAAATCCCTAGAGATAAACATAAGGTACAGAACCTACATGAAGAGAATGAAAAAATCTTTTTGAAAGATGCAAAATAAGCCCTGGGGAAGAAAACACTCCCATTTGACTTGATACGGAATATATTACTGGATGGTAAGACAATGTCATAAAAGTGTTAATTCTTTCCCAAATTACTATATAACTCCATATACATAAAGCCTACCTATTTTTAATCACATAAGTGATCTCAAAATCATTAAAGAATACTTTCCAAAAACATAAGAAAAATATGAAAAAATAGTGAGGAAGGAGCATGCCTTATCAAGTATCAGGACACACAATAAATCTGCTCATCAAACCAATATGGGACAATCATAATATAAAAGAACTAGACTGACAGAATAAAGAACCTGGAATTAGATTTGTGCGTGTGTGTGTGTGTGTGTGTGTGTGTGTGTGTGTGTGTGTGTGTGTGTG
>PVKY010003132.1:0-22740 GCA_004027775.1 Bradypus variegatus | reverse complement strand
GCAGGTGAACTCACTACCCTCCCCCCTACGTGGCACATCACTCCCAGGGGTGTAAATCTCCTCGGCGATGTGGGACCTTACTCCCAGGGATGAGCCTGGACCAGGCATCATGGGATTGAGAAAATCTTCTTGACCAAAAGTAGTGAACAAATTAATACAAAATAAAGTTTCAGTCACTGAGATACTTCAAATGGAGTCAAGAGGTCACTCTGAAGGGCATTCTTATGCACTACATCGATATCCCTTTTTAGGTTTTAGTGTATTGGAATAGCTAGAAGTAAATACCTGAAACTGCCGAACTGTAACCCAATAACCCTGATTCTTGAAGGTGGTTGCGTAACAATGTAGCTTACATGGTGTGACTGTGTGATTGTAAAAACCTTGTAGCTCATACTCCCTTTATCCAGTGTATGGGTGAATGAGTAGAAAAATAGGGACAAAAACTGAATGAAAAATAGGGTGAGATGGGGGGGGTGGTGATTTGGGTATTCTTTTTTACTTCTATTTTTTATTCTTATTTGCATTCTTTTTGGGGTAAGGAAAATGTTCAAATATTGTTTGGGATGAAGAATGCAGAACTATATGATGGTAACATGAACAATGATTGTTCACTGTGGATGACTGTTTGGTATGTGAATATATCTCAACAAAACGGAATTAAAAAATAAAAAAATAAAAAATAAAACAATTGAGTGGGGAGTGGAATAGAGAAAATTCAAACAACCCAATAGAAAACAAAATGGGGAGGGAAAGAATGGAAGGTCAGCTGGCCCTGACCTATTTTCTCTGGCTTTGTGATAACAGCTTAATTTATTGGTACAGGAAATGAAGTGTCATGCTACACATCTTAATGAGCTCACATCTGACTGTCAACTATTTGGGAATGGCAGAGAAGGAAGATCAATTTTAAAAGATTTGGGAGAACAGCCATTTGAACAAGGAGCAGCAAAGAATATAAACTTTCCAAAAGCCTGCCAGAAGAAAACCAGAGATGCAACCAGGAGTTTATGACAAACCTGCTCATAGAAATGAAGTTGTTAATTCATTCTGCTGCTGAGTGAAGCATATGCTACTGAAACACAAGTTTGAGTAACATGATTGTGCTAACAAGATATTCAATCATACTACAATTTATAAGCTGAAATTCCAAGTGTGTTCCTCTCATTTATCAACTATCTATCCAAACCCAAAGCTTCCAAACAGCATTCTGTGTTTCCTGGTCTAACGGGGGCTCTTGCATGGATTTCGGTTTTCCTCCTTCTGAGGGGGCATGCTTATAAACAGAGAGAAGCATTTTCCTGCAGTATTTCCAGGAGGGGATCCATTTACCCATAGGGTCACCTCTAAACCAAAATAAATGGAGGGAAGAAATTACATATAATGAATCCAACCAACAAAGATTCTCTAATCTTGTGCTCCACTAAGTGTTGAGTGCTGCCGAGAATGCAAAGTGGTAAAAGACAAGGTCATCCATCCCCTTCAGTAACCAAATTCATACCAGAGCATAACCCAAAGTTATGATATTTCAGTTTGGGGTATGATAACATGTCCATCTTCTCTATGTTGCTTTTACAAATAAGGTGACCTTCTTTGAGCTCCCAGATGCTAGGCAGTGTGTGGACTGCTGGGTTACTCTGGAGGCAAGGGAGATTAAGACATGGAATTAAAAATCACTCCAATAACTGCCAAGATTGACAATCCACCCTAGGTGATAGAGAAGCTGGCTCCAACAAGAAGTAGTAAAATACAGCCTGAATTATCGGGAGGTGAAAGCAGATATTTAATTAGGGCACATCTTTATCCCCAGCACTGGAGTAGTTTAAGCAACACTAAATGACAACTTCTTGCAGAGGTTGCAAAGAGGATCTACTCATGTGATAGTGGGATTTGTTTTGTTTTGTTTTCCCACACACTCCCAACTCCTTGCTACTTCCCATTCCACCATGATGCATTTGGCTCCCATCCACTCATTTACTCATTCATAAAAATAATATAATGAAAATGAGTGAACCTATCACTCAACAGAAGTATTAGAACCGTATCTCTGCTTTCCATCCACCTGGCATTTCTCCCTTATTCCCATTGCAGACAGCGGCACATGCAGGTCGAGCTTTCATTGTTTGAGGAACTCCCTGATGCTCCTCAAAAAACAGGAGCTTAGTGCTACCCACAGTGTGGTTCCCAGACCAGGGGCCAGTCTGTGAAGTGGGTCCTAAGGAAATCAGAACTTGAAATGGAATATAAATCAACTCTGCTACTAAGAACACTGTGTAGTTCAGCTGGCATTTTTTTCATAACAAGACTCTCTCGAGGGAGGAAGCCATGTTCATTTACACTGTCGCACAAGCTCCTCATCTCAGCGCAGATCAGCTCTCTGCAAAGTACTGAATGAGTCATTTCTAAGGCCCAAGCCAATTCTCAGAGTCTAGATTCTATGGTCATTTAGGGTTGTAGGACGAGCCAGCACACGAGCAGATGAATGCAGTACCAAGAAGTACTGACCAGTACAGTTGGCTTCATCAGACCAGTCTCTGCAGTCGTTGTCTCCATCACACACCCAGGAGGAGCGGACGCACATGCCAGAGCTGCAGTTGTATTCATCGCTCCGGCCCTGGTGAGTTTCTGCAGGTGAGAGCATCAAAGCAAAGATGTGAGCACAAAAGCTTGCCCTAGAGCATCAAAATAATGATCCCCATAGTTCAGATTCTGTCTCTGGTGTCAAAGCTCACAAGGGTTGGAGATGGAACCATTATCGCTGATTATCCAGGAAGAGAATAGATGAAGAGACCTTTAACTGGGGCTGTAAAGTCAACTCAGATAGCCTCACAAGTGACACACTGCACACGCACTGCAGGTGTGCTGAAATACTGACACCCTCTGACTCCTGCAGCTGGTTGCTTCTAGGCAATAACAGCCTAATCTATTTATCCCAGCACACTCCACAAATATTTACCAGGAGGGGAAGCAGTGATCTACGAGCCCAGTGACCCCAGGGAGTAGAATTCTCAAGAAACAGATGACTTCTAGAGACACAGCCTGCAGCTTCAGAAAAGGAGTAACAAGAACTCCAGGAGTGCTGATCGATAAGAGATGCCCAGTTCAGAGAAAGCACGATTAGTGCTGAGCTTCCAAAACAGAGGAAACATTAAGTTAAGGACTTGCTGTGGGCAGAGCTCCAAGGATGCCAGCTGCTCTGCTGTCTCCAGGAGGTTGGGAGGAATCAGTGCAATCAACCAAGGCCTGAAAGGAGGCTGCCCCTGCAGCTTCTTTCACTGGCCCTTGGGATATCGTTAAAACAGAACTTGCAAATTGAATTTTATGGATCCTCAGAAAACCGAAGTAGCCAAGCATGAGTCCCAGAGCAACTGCCCCAGTTGCCTGACCCAAGAGGCAGGTTGGCGGCTGTGCTGGTGATTCAGATATTTCTGGGGAAATAGTCTAGAGACTAACAGAAAGAGCCTAGATTCAAGAAGGGGCCAGAAACAGAGGGTCTGAGGGGTCTGAAATGGCTTAATAGTCAAACCTGCACCCAGTAAGTGAGCCAGAAATGTGTAACTATGTAGAGTTTCCTTCCCATCCTAGCACAGCTGTGTACTTGAACAGACTTGCATGTGCTCTGCTGGGGAGGAAACAGGGACAAGGAAAGGAAATCAGTTGTGAATCTCAGGCACATGTTGTCCTATGCTTTACATTTTTACAAAGATGAAGGGAAATTACCTAACCCCTACCTCCAAAAATTCCTCCAAGTGCCGGGCTGGGAGCATCTTCTGTGGGAAAGGGGCCCTGAATGTGCTCTGTTAGATCAATCATGTTAAAAGCATTTATGAAAAGTTTTGGTAGTGGATGGTGGTGATGGGAGCGCAACACTGAACGTAATTAACACCACTGAACTACAAATTTGAATGTGTTTAAAAGGGGAAATTTTAGGTTGCATATATGGTACTAGAATGAAAATCTAAAAAAAAACCATAGGACTGTACAACTCAGTAAACCTTATGTGAATTATGGACTAAAGTTAATAGTATAATTATAACAATATTGTTTCATCAAATGTAACAAAGGCACCCCACCAATGCAAAGTGTTAAAAGGGAAAATTGTGGGGGTGGGGCGTAGGGGGTATATGGAAACTACATTTTCTGCATGATTTTTCTGTAAACTGACAACCTCAATACTAATAAAAATAAACAAATAAAAAGGGATGAGCAGCCCCTATGCTCCTTATTTCAGTCCCTATGAGTCAAACTGCCAGCCGATCATAAAGCACGCCCAGGACACAGCTTGCGAGTACTGCCCCTGGGACAGGGAGAGGGGGCAGGCCAGGGCCACAGCAGCTCATCACCGTGTCTGGCGAGAGTTGGCCCCATTTTCACTTCCCCTAATGCCTCTGATTTCTCCAATCTGGTGCACTGTGTATATTGCACAATACCCCTCTGCAGACTGTCAGCAACTGCAAGTTTGGGACTACAGTCTATTAACTGGGATTGGCTCTCATGAAACCACCAGGACGGCAATTGTGCAACAGGAAATGCACAGAATTAGAAAATACGGAAATGGGTTCTAGTTCCCCAGTCTGCCATAAATTAGTTGTGTTCCCTTGAATAAGTCCCTTAACCTCTACAGATGTCAGTCACTTAATCTGGAAATTGAAGATAGAGCTAGAGAATCCCAATGGTTCCTTACAATTCTAACTCAGGTTTTCTAAATATAAAATATCTCCATTCAGAAAACAGACGCTCAGTCAATGTTGATACCATCAGCTGACTTCTGAGTTCAGCAAATTGGATTGCTTAAAAAAACACAGTTCCCAAAGGTACAGATGCATCTTCAAGAAGCTATTCTCACAGCCACTCAGAAGTGTCAGCCACATTTGCACACTTGTTAAAAGCTGCCTGGATTCATTCAGAAATCTTCACTTCCTTACTGTCACATTCTCTCCTCATGGCATCTCTGCAAAACAAGGCACAGTCCATGGCCCCATTTTACAGATGAGAAAACCAAGGTGCATCAAAGGCTAAAGAAGTGACAGGAGCTGAAGCTAGCTCCATCTCTTTTGACCATTTACTGGGGATCTGGTGTTTCCAGCAGAATTGGATCCTCATGAAGAACAGCACACAATGAGCTCACCAAGAGCTGTATGGAAAAGGAAATGAATCAACTCCACCACGTGGATGGGAGTGGTTATGCAGTTGGAATATAATCAATCCTGAAACAGCTGTGACAAGTCCTCCATTTCCAACCCATCCCAGCCAACAGTTCTGCCCAGTGACCCAAACGGGGTTCAAGGGCATCATGTCCTCACCACAGTGACTTTCATCGCTGTTGTCTCCACAGTCATCCTCCATGTCACATTTATAGGAGAGTGGGATGCATGTCCCAGACTCCTGGCAACGGAACTGGGTATCCAGATCACAAATAGTGGTGGCTAAAATGGGAGGGAGACGAGATACTCGTTAGGTACAAGAATTCTCCCCAGCAAACACACTATGGGAAAACCAATTCGAAAATAGAAGGAAGCAGATTTTAATCATAGCAACAGAAATTAAATCTGTGTGCATAGAAGATATAAATTGCATGAGAAGTTGAAATTCACAACCAAGGGAGATAAGGGCCTCTCTTCCCATGGACAGAGGGTGTCTAGACCTGAACAGGGTAGAAGGAGGAGAAACTGCTGCCTGGCTTGGAGAGAGAGTGACGGGCTGGATTACCTCCTAGGATCCCTTCAGGTTTGCAAACATGAAGGTTTCTCCCTAAATCAGTGGCAGAAATAACTTCATCTAGAAAACTACCAGTTGGGAAGCCAATTTTGCACATGAGAAGCTGGCACTTCATCATGAACCTGCTGAGGGTCGGGTGGAGGTCAAATTCTGTAGCAGGAACACAGCCTCTGCTTTCAGGCAGGACAGGGTTTCAAATCTCGCCTCTGTTTCTTCCCTGGGTAATTCCTTTTAACCTCCCTGAGCCTCAGGGTCCTCAACTCCAAAATGAAGATAATGTAATATGGCCGAAGGCTTTTGGTCAGTGTCAGAAAGACTACATTTGAACCTTGACTCTACCACCCACAACTTGTATAACCCCACCATTCTGTGCCTCCATTTCCCCTGCTGTAAAGTGGGAGACAACACCTCATAGCATCATTTACAAAGGTAAGTAAGAAAACAAGTCTGGGACTAGGATTAAATATAATGGACTCTAAAGGAACATCAGTTCTCTAACTCAGTGCCCCTGTGGCATCAGAAGGGGAACAGAATTAGATTCTTCCCTCTTCTAAATAGAAATTTCTTGGGCTGAAGCACAATCCCCAGGGCCCGGGGAAGGGCCTCCAGGAAAGGCTTTGGGAAGAAAGGCTGGTCTCAGGAGCCGCTGATGGGCTGACACAGAAGGTGTGATATGACAACACAGGATGCTGGGATGGAAGGTGTGGGTGTGCCATGAGACGAAAAACCGAACAGCAGCACCGCCGTCAGACGTCCCGGCAGCTCTTATTTGAGGCTCCATTTCTTCCCTGTAATTGAGCTCTTGGTGGGAGGAAGTGGATGAATGCAGAAATGACAAGACTGAAGGGAATTCACGTCAAAGTCTGAGTGCCTGACAACCACCCGCTGGAGGAGTCTGCTTAAGAGGGAGGGAAATCTGACAGCACCCCTTCTGCGTCTCCTGTCATGCCCCCCATCTTCTCTCCCCTGGCAGCCTGCAGGATGCCTCACTGAACTTCCGTGACAGTTCCCCGTCACGGCCGTCCCTCTGCCACACCTGACTTGGGAGACCTCAGCCAAGTGGAGCTGAGAGGGAAGAGAGCAGAAACCAGTCATAGGGTCTCGGGAAGGTCAATCCTAGCTCATTTATAGCCAAACAGGGGATGGTCAGAGCCAGTGCCACACTCCTCCTGGAGGAAGAGCTGACATTTCTGCATGGGAAGCTGTGAGGTCAGCAACAGAGCCCAGGGCTGAGCAGGAGGGCAGGCGCTGAGGGGAACAGGTCCCCTGAGGCTGGATGTCTTTTCTCAAAACACTGAACCAATAGGAGATCCCAGCTCATCCATCGGGTGGAAAACAAAGCCCATGGACACAAAGGGATATGTCGAGATGTCATGTATCACTAGTTATTGGACACGAGGTCCTCTACTTTGTGTCTCTCTGCTTCCATGATGCCTAATTATATCCGGATGATCTCCTTGCATTTATTCATTCTAAGAAGCATCCTTTCCTTGACCCCCTTTTGTGATAAACTCTCTGCTTCAACACTGTTACTAGTATGTGGTAATGTTTTTAGAGAGTGTTGGCTATTCCCCCACAAATAAACACTTGTTCCTTAGACTCGGGTGGGTAGAGAAGGTTTTATCCATGGCCTTTCTGCAAAGAGACACAGAGAGGCTTAGTGCTTTTCCAAATCTACTACTTGATCAGCTCTTCTCCCTCGGTGTGAAAGTCAGCCTCTGCAGTCAAGGAAAAAGGATTAAGGAAAAGTTCTGATAAATAACCTCCAACAAAGACGCACAGGATTGCAGGCCCCAGATGAGTTTAATTCATTGGCTCCTAGGGTTGCTTTCTGGGTGCAGCAGTGTGTGTGCCTGGCAGGGACGGGACAACTGGCTAAACACACCCACCAGGAGCCAGGGGGGTATCTGCAGCCACCGTCAACCTTCCGGCACTACAGACTAGTGAATGAGCTTCTGTACTTCCAAAGGTATAATATACGAAGAAGCAGCCTTCTGTCTGGTTCCTTGTTTTCCTGATTCTGGTCCCTTCTCCCATCTAGTTCATTCTTCCCAAAGCCAAACTCTTACCATTGTCACTGCAACAGTTCCTGCTGCTATTCCGGTAATTAGTTCACAGGGGCCTTGTCCAGCTGGTCCCCACCCAGCCAAATGCCTCCTGCCACACAGTCCCCACTCACACTCTTCTGATGACCCCACCAAGCTTCCTCGTTGCCTGTCTGTGCCACATACACCCTGAACTCTGGGCTTTCACATCTGCTGCTCTCCCATCTCAGCCCAGCTCGCTCCTCACTGATACCACCCAAGGTTGATTTGGATGCCTTTCCTATATTTGCACGGTGCTTCCCGTCACAGCCTCCACTGCTCGACTGTAACTGCCTGCTTCCTTTTTTGACTCCCCTTCCGGCTATACACCCCATGGGACAGGGGCCCTTTCTGCCATCATCCCTGTTAAGAGCCCCACACCCAGCACCGAGCCTGGAACAAAGGGTTCTCTATCCACACTCACTGAGCGACTGTATGAATGGATTACTGACTAGCCTCCTTAGCAGGTGTCCTTGACACTATTAAAAATTAAGTGAAGAAAAGATGGGTAGCTAACACTTGGGGTAAATAAATCATCCACTATAGCTAGTTGTCTGTTTTCCTTCAAATTTTGCTGAACAGTCATACACAGATCCAGTCCAAAGGTGACATTTAAGTGGCACACGTGCGAACGTCCCCACACTCCAGGCCCAACCAGGCATCAGCACTGATCGATTACAGCAATCACTTGAGCCTGGCAGGCAACCGACATCACCTGCTAAAACCTGCCTGCCTTCCCCGAAAGGCTGAACAATGCATTTATAAGTCACCCACAGGGTCCCCAGCTTTGCTACAGTGATAGAGCCAAGACTAGAGCCAACCTCTCTAATCCTCAATCAGTTCAATTTCAGCCAAGTGACACTTACTTACCAATCTCTTGCAATGGATACTGAACTTATAAATTTATGTGTTTTTGTAATAAATAATCATATATATCTAAGAAGAAAGCATAACTGGTGACAGAAACATGTGTTCTCTGTTATCTAAGCCTCACCAGCTCAAATGGGCATCACCACTCACTGGTGACCATCACCAAAGGCCCCCAGCCTGGAGGGAGCCAAGCCGCCTTCCGCATGACGGCACCGTACGTCCCGTAACCCAGCCACGCTGGGACACTCACGGCAGTCTCTCTCGTCGCTCATGTCCCCACAGTCATTGTCGAAATCACACCACCAAATGCTGTTGATGCAGTTCCCGTTGCTGCAGCGATACTGGCTGCGGAGACAGGTGTTCTCTAGCCGGGGACCACAGCAGGGAGGAAGCAACACGAACATTATCCTTAGTGCTGGGCCACAGAGCTTCCATTTCCCTCCCCAGGTACACAGCCCTTAGCTGGTGACGGGGGGAGGAACACCAAGCACACACACTCACAGGGAAGGACTCATCGGACGGTGCCTCTTTCTTTCCCCTTTTAATTAAAATTAATGGAGAAGAGGCAGGACGGAAGGAGGGTTGAGGGGTAGTTACAATGGTGAAAAAGGAGAGTGATGATGTCAATTTGGCTTACTGGGTAGAGGAGACCAGACATCAACATTATAAAAAATAAGAATTACACAAGAAATGCTTTACTGGACTGTGTAAGCATGGTATTAAAATACACATATCCAATAGAGCTATATTCAATACCTATTTTTCCCAGTTTTTCAACCAAGTGGGTTCTTAAGATTTGCTCTTCATGTTCTGAAGATTTTTTTTTTCTCCCATGACTTCCTTAAAGCAAGTGGCCCTAATTCCTCACTCAGAGAAAATGTACTGCTTGGTAAACAGGGTCAAGGACACGTGAATGGCCTCTTGTCTAGATGCCCAAAGGCATTTTGTGGGGACTAGGGGCAAGCCTTTCCCCCTCCTCTTGGAATATGGCACTGACACTGCCTGTTCCATTCCAGAGAACTTTCGAGATGACATCCAGAGCCTGAAATAACAGCTCTGGGTTCTAAGAAGGGAAGGCTCATCTTTCCCCACTTGGATTTTCTTAAGGAATACTGATTATGAAGGTTCCTGCTATGCATTTTGCTGCCCTGGCTGTGTGAGAAGGGAGGTTAAGATTCCGAAGTAAATATAACCTTGGGAATAAGGAAAAGCAGGGATTCCGGACATCAATCCAGGTGCTTCATGGCAGAGACCCCTCCCAGGGTTCGCCTCACTGGCAGAAAGAGGAGGCCGGTAAGAATTAGAGAAGAAAAATTAAACAGCCATCAGAGGACAAATGTTCAAAGCCACATATTCAAGTTCAAAGGGGGAGTGGATGAGGCAGCTCCAGCCACCCAGTCACCGGCAGGAAGCAAAGACTCCAGAAGACCTCTCTGCAAACGCTGGTCGGAATTGCCAGGACATTCCTGGGGTGTGGGAAGGGATCACTACGACGTGACATTAGGTGACCTCAGAAGGCGCCCAAACCAGTTACTTTTTCCAAGTCAGGTTGGTCCAACTTACAGGAAGCGGGAGAAGTTGGGAATCCTAGATGTGGGAGGAGGGTGAGGAAAGGAAAAAGCAGCAGAAGAAGGGGAGACCCTGAGGAAAGCCTGTGTCATCTGACAGTAAACTGCAAAGACACCAGTATTATTTTTGCATAAACAGCTTGGGTCTGTTCTGGAAGAGGACAGAAGGGGCCTTAGAATCTGAACTGGGGTGTCTAGTGATTTATGAATCTAGTGGATTTTATTTTTATCTTGGACTTTTTTTAAATAACCCAAAAAGCTGAAGGAGTGGAGTACACTGGGAGGGAAGACGAAAGGGAGGCAGATGGGTGGAAGAGGAGAAGGGAGCATACCTTCTTTGACACAGGTGCTGTTCTTCAGCTGGTAACCCTGAGGACAGTCACACACGAGGTACCCGGATGGCAGGACACTACCTGACACACCCTCGGGACACCTGCAGCTTTGACTGTAATTGGCCTTGGGCAGGCAGAGCAGGCTGCACGGCTTGGACACACAGGCATTGCTTCCTGGAGAGCAGAAGCACACAGCAGAAATGGGTGAGTATACAGCACGAAGCGCTTGGCAGAAGGACAACATCAGTGCAACCTCCTCGTTTTACAGACAAGATGGCACGACGCTCAGAGGGGGGACATGGCAAGTTTTGGGGGCCAGAACAATAGGGCCATGGTTCACCAATGACCAGCTCCCAGGCCTTGGCTAGACCAGGCGCCCCAGAAACAAGCTAGGAAGATGAGATGTTCCTCCAAGGAATTTGGAATCGGGATACTTAGAGACTAAGAAACTAGCCAGGGGAGCTGGAGCTGGGAGAAAGGACCCATAGCGTGGGTGCCGAACGTGGGGCGTGGCTAGCCAGAAACACGTGCAAGTCAAAGGTGTGCAGAAGCAAAGCCTGATCATGCCAACAAAGTCGGACTGCAGGAAGAGTCGGAAGACTGAAGCAGATTTCTGGAGAGTAAAAGGACAAGACCACGGTCGCAGAGAGAGAAAGGAGAGAAGAGGGATGCTACGACCGAAAACGTGATACAACTATCAAGTAACATAAAAGCCAAACAAATTATGAAATACATTTCACAAAATGGAAAAAATAATAAGAAAAAGTTTGATAATCCTCAACTGATGGTGGTTCTTCAATTGTGCCATCTCAGGGACAAAATTCACCCACCCCACACATACACCAGAACCCTATTCAAGTCTTCTGCTGCCACCCAGCCAAAATTTTAGCTATGCCATGCCTCTCCTGGCCTGCAGGTTGGAAAATGGGATTCATTCATGACATTGTATTGATACAGGTGGAAACACACTCAGTAGCTTTGGATGTATTGGCCACTCATCAGTTTTTAATTAGCACTACAAATAAAAACCACAAAGACATAGCAACAGCGTTGCTTTGAGACTAAGGCCAAGAGAGTGGGGGGCATTACCAAAGAAATATACTACATACATCCATGGTGAAAGTGCTACAACGAAGCATTCAGAAGTTCAACAAATAACTGAATCAGCCATAAAGCTTTGATTAGCACAGAAGAATAACCAGCTGACTAGAACCTGATCCATTCCATGGGCAGAGATTGCTTCTTCATCTCAAATATGCATGCATTTGGCTACGGAAGGGAACATGGAATTGACTCAGAGCCACCACTAATGAAAAATAACTCAGAAAGGATCTGGAACATGTTCTCTGTATTCAAAGGACAGCATCTCACTCAATGTTCCAAGACACTGAACAATAATAGAACATGATGTTATTTTAAAACACTCAATTACAGGATAATATTTTTACCTGTGACAAACATTTTTGCAAGCAGAGTAAATTTTCCTCCCAACTAAGCAAAAGGCAAGCACACAGGATCCAAAAAAGGGAGAGTGATCTAGGCACAGATAGGTGCAACTATAATCTAAAAGGCAGTGTCCAGGGGCAAACCCCAAACCAGAAGCCAGGCCCACACCAGTCCAACAAAAACACTGACCCCAAGAGGTGAGCAGAGCAGGAGTGTGCAGGTTGATAGGAAGCCATGGCAGAGGAAAGGAGAGTGCTGAATCAGACAGAACCTGAAAGAGGATGGATGGAGGAAGGAGCAAAGTCCCCAACGCCACCAGAACACAGCAACAGACCCTTCCTACAGGATGCCAACAGTCCTGGGCACATGGTGTGGGCAACACAGAGAGCATCATCCCCATGTGAAGAGTGGACAGATGACAGCCAGCATCTTCAAAGGTGGCCCGTTAGAAGACCAAACACAATGGCTCCACTGGGCATATCCAGAACACTCTCTTAATTCTTCTTTGGAAAACACCTCTAGTGATTCTCGCACTTCGATACCTGCACACTTGGCAATGATTAACATCTCATCGCAAATATTAATTATCCTCATTACAGATATTTATGAACATACGCTTACTGATGGCTTTGAAAGAGAATTCCAAGAGCTCCAAAATATTTGAAACCATCACAGCATCAACTGAACCCATTAACAGCCTTGCAAAGTAACTTCTTTAAAGAAAAAAAAAAGACTTGACGAAGAATAAATTCCAGTGATACTATTTAAAAACCACCCAGGTAAAAAGGCAAGAAATGCACCCATTTATTACCAAATATGCCAAATTGATCAATGTTCTAACTGAACAAAATTTTTATCACAAAGTAGCATCCATCAAAATCCAGTACTTCTCAAAAACCATGGGCCTGTACAACACAGTGAGCCCTAATGTAAACTATGAACCAGAGTTAATAGTACAATTATAGTAACATTCTTTCCTCAGTTGTAACAAAGGTACCATACTAATGCAAAGTGTTAACAACAGAGGGGGAAGGTATATGAGAACTTATTTTCTGCAAATCTATAATTGTTCCAATTTTTTAAAAACTTCAAAAAATCTAGTACTTTGCAATAAACCAATGTCATATTACTTAGGACACTACTCTTCCAACAGCAGATGCCTATAGGGGGAGCAGAGCCTGAGGGTTTTTACTAAAGTTCAAGCTTTGAAGTCATGGTTCAGATTCTTACTTCTCACTAAATGATGTAAACAGGTTCCTGAACCTCTGACTGTTGTGTCCTCATCTACAAAACAGGAATAAGAGCAGTATACGTGGATTTGGGGAAGACTAACTGACATTCAACATGCACATAAAGCATTTTCATATGGTGCTTACGACACAGTAAACCCTGAACACATGCAGTTACTATCATCATTATTGGTTTACACTTGGCTAGCAGAAAGGTCACGAAGTGATAGGAGTAGACAACAAAAATAAAGATTGACTGGCATGAGGGGTTGTCAAGAGGCATCGTGAAACTGCAACCCTCTTAAGCGTCCAAAAAAGCAGGCAGGTTGGAGCTAAGAAGTGCAAGCCCAAGAGGCCTGCAGGGCACACAGCCAGTGGGGGCGGCCAGATGTCATTGTAAAAGCTTTGATTTAACCCACAGAGGCCTGTCCAAGAGATTGCAAGCTTGCTTTCCTGGCTGTGGGTGGTTGTGGATGTGTGGGCAGGAGGTGGCAGCCGTGGACGAATCATGCTCGCAGGAAAGAGTTCTAGAGGTAGATGGAGAAAGAGATCAATGGGGGGCAATGACTGGCCTTGGCTTGAAAGGACGGACAGGCCTGGCCCTGCACGGTCTGTGTGCCACCCTCCGGCCCACATCTCCCTTCTCAGCCAGCCTCTCCTGTGTCCAGACATCAGGCAACCCCCAGAATTTTTCTGGCTGGCTGAAATGAGACCACAAATGCAAGGGCTCAGCCAAAAACTCCCCCACCATCACTACGCTTGCTGGGGCTCGTGAGCTGTACTGTGACTGTCGGGATGAAGTGGCCAGTGAACAGCCCAGAAGTTACCACCTTCATCTGAACATGGTGTTTCAGAAGCTGCCACATGCTCATCCAACGCATGCTCGAGAGCACTTGTAAGCATGAAGATCCGCTCTTCCAAACTGAGTGAGAACTGCTGAAAACTCCTCTTGGCAAGCAGGGTGGATTAGTAGGAGTGGGTACCCTCTAACACATAGGCCCTGTGATTTGAGTCACCAGAGCTGAGAAGCATGATTCCTTCATCTCTCCCTATTTTAAAAGCAAGCACTGCTCCTAAGAAAGAACACCTCCCAGCAAAAGCCCAGCTCCTGAACCAGCGAGGGCACTCTGGGAAAGCTCATGAACATCTGCAGTTCCTTCCCTGATCTGTAAGCCACGGATCACTACAATATCAGACCTCCCTACCTCACAGGTCAGTTGTGAAGACATAACAATTACAAAGCCTTACACCAGCAGGATGCATTACAATTTTCTAAAGGCATTCACACGTGCTGTCTGCATCGGCCCTCAAAGGATAACAATGACATCAATAACCACGTTATGTGCCCTGTCAATTTTCTCAGCACAGGGCCAGCCAAGAACTGCAAAACAACAACGGCATTTTAGTTGAAAACAGGAAACCTAACAGTTTGTCAACAAAGGAAGGTTAGCAGAGCCAGGGCACTATTTGACCCCACTGAGATGAAGCAGACACTTCTTAAAGGGCTATTCTTCTTGATAGTGGTACCCTGATCTCTCTCCCCTAGAATCGACAATATGAAGGGGAGAGAAACAAAGGTAAAGGAGAAGCAAGGAAGGAAGAAGGCTTTCTGCTGAGTAGTCTAGGTCTCCACTCTTTAACCAGCAGGTCAGAGCCTCCCAGCAGTTCTTGAAGCCAGCAGACCCTGACGACAGTTATGATCTAACGGCACCCTCCAATGGTGCCCCCTTTTAATCTCTTCATCATTCAACAAATACGTATTGAGCATGTACATAGTTGACACCAGTAAAATGGTTGAGCCAAAAAGCACACAACCTCCTTCTCCATGGGGTTTAGAGTTTCATGGTGGGGTTAAATTAATTAAATTATCCTGTAAATGTATGTGATGCTACAATGGCAGGTAGCTGTTCAACGAACAACAGGTCATCTGGGCAGTGAGAGTGTGCGAACAAGAGCAACAACTATTGTCTGAGCACCTGGCCCAGCGTCACTCCCTGTAAGTGAGCCAAATGAGGATGAACCCCAGACTGGGACTCGTGCAGCTGCAAGAGAAGACACCCCACCCATCAGGAAGGGACCAGGGGCAGGAGGAGGCTGTAATTACCCACCCAGCACTGACATTCCAGGCAGGCAAAAATATGCTGTCTTCCAGCTGTTTGTGTATCATTAGAAAAGAAATTAAGATGTCATTAGGAAGAAATTAAATAATGTGCGCGTTGTTGTGACAACAAAGATGCAAGGCTGCCAGCCCATGCTCTGAGCAGGGATCGCCCACATCCAGCCCCTTGGTTGAGTTCCATTTCCTCAAGGTGAAGGAAGTGACTTTGTCTCACCAGTGGTCTTTCCTTTGTAGAAAATCTTCATGTCCATCAGCCCGGTGAGCTGGCTTGCCAGAATCTCCATCTGGGACCCGGTGTATTTGGAAGCTCGGAATATGCTGAGCTGAGACCAGTCGTCCCAGTAGATTTCATTCTGAAAAGCAAAAGTTTGCTCCTTAATCCTTTCTTCCAGACACTCCATGAACACAGGAGCTCCCCCACGCAACAGACCCCTGGTGTTTAATGGCTGCACGACTGGCCTGTTCAAAATTCCATTTAAATGCTAGAGTCAGTGACTTTATCCAAATCCCACCAAACAGCAACACAGAAAGAACTGCCCCAAAGAAACTCTATCTCACAGACATTCACATTTAGCCACAACCTCAGTTCAAAATCTGCTCTATGATGGAGGGAAGGACTATTTTTTTTTCCTATGAGTGAAAACAGCAGTGAAAGGTAATACAGACGGCACAGAGTTCCTTACATATAACAGGGAATGAAGGAGCCAGACCTCACGAGAGACAAGAAACAAAGTCCAGACAAGGCAACAAGACTGAAGGGCAAACCAGGAATTTTCACATGAAGGAACCTCAACGTTTAACCTCTTGAGATGTGACGGAGGTAAAAGCCTGGACCTCTGGCACCTCTGCCTGGCATCCCTCCTCAAGAGCCGAAAAAACTGTCTCAAATTCAGAAATGAGCCAATGTTCTAGAAGTTAGACAGCACCTCTGCAAAAACCCAGAGGCAGCAGGCTCTTAATCTCAGCATGCTGCACGCCGCCTCCACCAGCCTGCCTGGCGAGGGGCCTGCGAGGACACACCTTAAAGACGGCGATGGCGTAGGGGTGCGGGAGGTGCTCCAGGATCACTGAGCGCCGCTGGCCACTGAAGGTGATCCGCTCGATGCAGTCCAGGGAGGCATCCGTCCAGTAGATCCACTGGGCATCCACGGAGATGCCGTTGGGCCACTTCACATCCTCAGACACGAGACGACGGACGGCGGAACCATCCATGTGGCTCCGATAAATGCCGGGCCTCAGGTCTCCCCAGTCGGTCCAGAACATGATCCTGGTCGAAACCAGGAGAGAACACACGTCCCATCAGAACTAGCGGGATGGGAGCTCAAATACCACCCGGAGAGGCAAGGAACCCACCCAGAACAATCAGGCCAGGTATTTCAGCGTCATTATAATCGGTAACGGTAATATTTAAAACCGCTTAATTCCTTGATCCAGAAGCTCCTCTCCTGAAATTTATGTTATAGATACAATCAAATTATGCAAAGGTAATGTACAAAGTATAGTATTGTTCATATTAGCAAAATATCTATCTATGTATATATTAACCTAATGTTAATTCATAGAGGAAGCAATACATTATGGTGCATACGACAGAATACTATGAAGGCTAAAAAGAACGAGAAAAATGAACATATGTTCACAGGAAACTATCCCCATCTCAAACTAAATTTAAAAAAAAAAATGCAGAATAGTAAACAAACTATGATTCTATCTGGTATGTTTGGGTGTTTTAAGAATATACGACTGCACATGGCTAAAAAAGTTCTGAATGAAACGTAAGATACCATTAATGGTGAATTCTCCTGGGAAGTGTGAGCATGAATGGTTAAGAATAAGAAAGGTGGAAACAAATACTTTTCCACAAACTTCTGTTCTCTTTTAATAGCTTTAGTCAATAGTATATATTACTTTTATAATTTTCTTTTCAAAAAAACAGTTCTAACTCTCAATCATAGATGCTCTGAGAGAAGAGAGAGGGTAGAAAGGCTAAGCCAGAATTTCCCATGTAGTTAGGTTTCCTTCAGTTAATAAGTTAATAGAAAAGCACCTTCACATTCCCCAAGGGCATACAAATTGCTAGTAAGAAAAAGAAATCCACACATTCTGGGGGGTGGAGGGTAGGCAGGGGAGTTGGAATGGATTAAATGTTTGTGCCACGCACAAACCTCAAGATAAAGAATCCCCATATTATCCAACAAACACTGACTATGTCTTCTGTGACTCTCTTTCAATATTACCTTTTCCAAAGAATCATTCCACAGATGGAAGGCATCTGGGCACTTAAAGAGATTCTGATGCTTGTGAATGAAGAGAATGGAGTAACCTGACCAAGATGACTATGCTATCATTTTTTAAAATCTTAGTTAATAGATTATTTCAAGCACAGTCGTGAGAAACAGAGTTTTTGCCCATAGGTTTGCCTTTCCATGAGCACCTGTCCATCACAGCATTTGATGCAATGCCAATTTCCTTCTGACGCCATACTCACCCCTCTTGGGGCACAAGAACCAAAGCCCTGGGCCGATCGAGCACAGAGGAATTGACGACGGTGAGTCGGAAGTCGCCCTCTGGGTTAGCTACCTGGCAAAAAGAGAAAAAAAGGCCAAGATACATCTGAGCTCCTTAAAAGACCCATGTGGCAAAAAGCCTCCTACTCATCTCCTGCCTATAGATAGAAAACATCCCCTCTAAGCCCCACTGTCTCCCCCACCAGACAACTGGGAAACCTTCCCTGATTTCCAGTCAGAACAAGTTGTTCCCTCCCCTGGCTCTGGTGACAAATTTCATTTGGTCTGACCTGGAACTAGAAAACTTGCACCCCCTAGTTCCTGGGGCATGATGATTTGTGCAAAAAATTCTCTGTGCTCAAAAGCCACCAGTGCTCTATGTTGTCCACAAAACAAGTCCTTCATGTCACTGCTTCGCAGTTGAGAGTATCCACAGACTGCCCCCGTGTTCTCTCTCCTGTGACTTCAGTTCAGACTCGTGTACTGCAAAGTGTGATACATACTCATCCCTCTCTCTAACTAAGTTGTATCTTTCCTTCAAGACTCACCTCCAGGCCCATCTCCTTTCCCAATTCTTCTGACCCACTTGATCAGTGAGTAACAGCTCTTGGCATTGGCTTATCTCACACCATTTTGCACAAACAGTATGTGAGTTGTACACCTGTCTCCCAGCAAGCCTGTGAGAGGGTGGAGACTTTGGCTTTATCTGCATCCTCCTACCACCTAGCAAAGTGCTGGCCATGCACAATTAAAGAAAGGATACCTAATGCAGTGTTCGTTAAGTGCCAGGCATTTTGCACCTTTCCATTCATGCCTTTCAGCATCCCTATAAGGAGAGCACCATCACTATCCTCTCCTGCATAGGGGCTCAGCTCCTATGTCACATCCCCAGGACGCCATCTCTGACCACCTTTCCTAACATCACCCCCAATCACCCCAATCACACAACCATGTGTGCCCTGTTTTACATCCTTTGCAGCACTTATCACCAACAGGACAGATTTATTTCCTTATTATCTTCCTTCCTCCACTAAAACCTAAGCGCTATGAGCTGTCTTGCCTGCTATGGTATCATCAGTATCTAAAACCATACCTGACACACAGCATACATTCAAACGGCACCTGTTGAATGACGGCCTGAGTAAAGAAATGAATCTTCATTTTACAGATGAAGAAACTGAAGCTTAGAGAGGATAAGTAAATTGTCTGAAGTCATTTAGTGAACAGAGAAAAGACTGAACCCAGGTCTGTCTCTTAAGGCTGTGCCTTTTGTCTTGCAACTACTGGCTCTGGGTATCTCCCTGCTTTGGTGTGCTTTCCACTAACGCAGCCCGCCATACTTGCCTGCAGAGTCAGTGCGGCGAGGCGCAGAGGCACAGACCTAGGGCCTCAGCAGTAACCTGCAGAACACCTAAGTCAACCCTCACTGCCTCAGACAATGACTTGGATGGGTTAGAGGCTGTTGATTACCTCAGGGGCAGGAGAGGCCACTGGGCAGCTACATTCCAGAAGGGCAAAATGGGGGTAATAAGAGGACCCACCTCACAGGGTAGGTGTGAGGACTGAATCAGGCAATGCATACAAAGTAGTTCAACAGGGCTTGGCACGTGGCTCATTAAGACTCTAATAGTCTATATTAACACAACAGTATGACTGCCGTAGCATTACAGTAATACTGTAACATGATTATCATTACTGTTATTAGTCTTATGCCTCTGCTGGCCAAAAATAATAACAAACTTCCAGATATCTAAAAGAAACCTCCATGATGGGTTCTGGGCGTCACGTTCTCATCTGGGACCTTCCTGGCAATGAACAATCACATCCTGAGAAGATACATCACCCCTTTCCTCCCTTTTCTAGTGGCTCGGCCAGCCCATTCCCTGGAAGTTCCCTGACAATTTCCAGAGTCATTCAGCACACCTGCTCAGGCTCAAAGGCCAGGTGCCCCCCCTGTCTGTGTAATTAGGAGAGCACCGGAAGACACGTACCTCGATCTTTTTAAGGCCAGCATCCACCCAGTAAAGCAACTGGCTGAGGGGTTCCAGAGCCAAAGCTTCCACTGTCTCCAGGCCAGAACTGATGATCACCTCTTGCCCTGTACTCCCGTTCAGACACAGGCGCTGAAGAGAGAAAAACAGCAATAAATGCCGTGAAATGCTCAAATGACCTCCTGCCAATCCATCCCATGTCTCGGAACACTTTATTTACTGGCTTGACTGGCAAGGGACGAGATGCTGGATATTTGTTTCCAAATAAGTGAAGTCACTTTTTTCACAAAAACATGTCTCTCATGTATTATGGTTTCCCGTTTTAAGCAGAATGAACAGAATTTAACTATTTATCTTACTATGTATTATCATTATGAATACTGGTTTTACTAGACTGTGCTATATTACAAGGGGATGGGAGACTACCGAGCTGTCTCCATCTGTTTGCTTTCAGAATAAATGAAACCAGACCGCTGGCATGTACAGGTTCTTGCGCCGGCTTTTTAATCATCTTTCCCCACTTGTGAGGCTCCCGCCACCGGGTGCTGCTGTTGAGGCAATTCACTCAACAGTCACTGTCACCTCCTCCCAAATACCCAGGCATTCAAAAATTTCTGCTGGAGTTGCTTCTTTAAAAGGATCAAATAGGCAATGAATAAAGATCAAATAGCTCTCCCTAAAATGCATGAATTTGAATGCACGGGCATCTACGTGACCTGTTCAGAGATCTTTCTAGCTTACTTCCAGGTTCAAAAGAGCTGAAGTGGCTAGTTACGTGAACTACCATAATTCTGGTGTTACTATAACATGACTCGGAGAAAAGGGCGCTAAAGAGGCAGGAGATATGGGGGGGGGGTGATTACTATTCCTACACCACCATTCCTAAAATCTTCCCAGCAGGAAGAGCAATGCCTCACTTTCAAGCAAGGCAGCAGACTTGGGGGCTCCCTTTGTCCTTACTACATGGACAGAAGTAGGCAGGTCAAGAAAGACACCAGAATGGGAAACTGAAACATCACATCAGTCAGCCCCGAGACGTGCTGCAACATACACAACATGCAGACTTCTAACTAACCATTTCCCCCGGCCATGCTGAAGGAAGGTTACCAGGACCAGAGACTGAGACCTGGGGAGGTCACAGGCAGAACTCCCAGGACCAGAGCCAGGCTGACTCACCTGGATGACATCCAAGGCCAGGTCGGACCAATACAAGCAGTTACGCTCATAGTCAAAGTCCAAGGCCACTGCTGCCCGCAACCCAGAGAGGGGCAGCTGCTCCGTGACCCCCGAGGCTAAGTCGTAGCGGTGGATGGACTTCCGTGTGGCATACAAGATGAACTCATTCTCCTCTGTGCGGACAGACAGAAACAGCAGGGAGGGTGGATGCAGGGGTGCATAAGGGGTCCCCACACGTGTGACCTATGTTTTCTCCCACACGTGTCTCAGACCCTCTGGGGCCTCAGGATCAAGGGCCAAGAGCTCTGCAAGAGAACCCCGTTTCTGCCTTGGGTGAGTTACTTAAAAGTTCTGAGTATCTCAGTTTCTTCATCTGCAAAGTGTTTCACCCGTTACATTTGTTTTTAATCTCGAATCCTCAGCAGGCATGTGGCAACCTCCAAATCCTGAGTTCAGCCTAAGTCTTCCTAGTCACAAGTGACAAAATAATTACACCCATCAGTGTGTTCTCCCACTAGGACTATATCACATAGGACCATAATTTATTCATTCGCTCACAGCGATCTAACTTGTTGACTAGAGACCATTAGTCCCTGAAGACTTGCTTCTAAGTTTTCTAATTTGCTCACCAGTTCAATACTGTTCACAATGACCTACGAAAAATTTTTCAACCTATCAGATTTTTGGAACAATAATAATACATTTATCCTTGACTACTTATAAAATGCTACAGAAACACAATCTTCCCAAAGATTCTGTTTCTATTTAACAAATACTTCCTATGTATTCGTATTTACTATGAACAAGGCATTGGTTAACTCTCATAACAACTGATGATGTAGAAACAACTATTAAGCCAATTTTACAAATGAGAAAACTGAGACTGGAGAAGTTGAGGGAACTCACTGAAGGTCACACACCTGGGAAGAGGTGTTCAACCAAGATTTGAACCCACGCAGTTTGGATCCGGAGTCTATGTCTTAACCACTACACCAAATCCATTTCTAAACTATCTGTTTTGAAAATAAATTGCATATGGGACCAGAAACTGGTCTGAATATCTTTGCTGTGGGTCTGGATTAGTTTGTTTGTCATTCTTCTCTCACGCCATTCATTCAGTAAGTTAATCTGCTTTATAAAGGCTTTGATATAGATAATGCATCAAAAAATAAATCCACCTGAAATTTTAAATAAAGATAAGTTTGTCTTCTTTTCTTTTGGCTTCCCTTCACTTCAAATGGTTCTAAGCTACCACCACATGATAAGTGAGCACTTCTTTTAGTTTTCAAGGAAATCTTCCCAGTCATTCCCAGCAAGGGGGGGCAGTCAAGATACAGGGTACATGGGAGCCGCCGGCTCGTAACTGGCATAGAATTCAAGAACTCCCACAGAGGCTGCCTTGTGGAATCCCAGAGAGTATGTTCACAGCAGCAAGCCTTTTTGCACAGATCTCTCTCCACCAACATCTATAAACCTCATTCTGTCGCTCTAGATTTTTCTTCTAAAAAACTAATAACTTTCGCTGCCCTCCCCCCTATGTGGGATCAGACACCCAGGGGAGTGAATCTCCCTGGCAACGTGGAATATGACTCCCAGGGAGGAATGTAGACCCAGCATCATGGGATGGAGAACATCTTCTTTACCAAAAGGGGGAAATGAAAGGAAATAAAATAAGCTCCAGTGGCAGAGAGATTCCAAAGGGA
>PVKY010003131.1:0-22747 GCA_004027775.1 Bradypus variegatus | reverse complement strand
CTTTTGAGCTTCCATGCTAGTACATATGTTCTTGCTGCATGGGCAGAGGGGAAATTGTGAATGAAACAAGCAATTTTTTATACTTTCCATATCCAACTGATATTTTAAAGGTTAGTACCTGACAAGGACCACTGAGAAGGGAAGCAGTGCACGCTGTGGTGGTGGTATAATTATCTGCAGCTTTCTGAAGCTTGCCAATTGCAAAATGACTCCTGAAGCAAGTTAATAAATAATGTATGCATTGTCAATAGATCCAAAATCTTAAGTTCCTGTTAGAGAGAGAAATTGTGCCAAATCATCAGAGAAGTGCTATATTAACTGGGAGGGGTAAGAAAGAAAGAGAGAGGGAGGGAGGGAGAGAGAGAGAGAGAGCGAGCTGGGAGTAGGGAGTAGGGGTGTGGGTTGTGGGGAGATAGAGAGAAAGAGAGGGGAGACCAGAAAGGGAGGGAAAGAGGGAGAAGACTGAAAATGTGTTAAAGTCATGGATGCTATTTTTACTGTAAAGATCTAAAAGTAGTACATTTTGACTACTTAGATAATTTGGTTCCAAGGCTTGAGTATTTTTATATAATATTGTCATTTATTTCCTTTCCAGTTTGGAAATTAAGTTCTCATAATCCTCGTAACATTATGAAAGTTTATTTCAAGTCTGTAAATTTTGTTGTTTGGGAGAGACTTCTAGTTTACTAATTTTTTAACTTAATGGAAATATGTTATTATTTATTATATATATATGTATTTTACATATATATCTCTCATATGTATATATGTCTATATATACGCATCTTTATCTGCCTAACTCTGTCTCTCTCATCTAAATGCCACTTACACCTCTTACAGTGTTATATACAGAATTGTGACTTTTTATATTTTTAAAACTCTCAGAACATGATAAACCTTTAGAATGAATACGTGTATCATATCCCAGGGGTTGGAAAGTCAACAGTTTAGGCCTCAGGCCGCTGCCCTCAGTCACGACTGTTGCCCTCTGCACTGGCAGGGACGGCAGAAGACAATGTGGAAAATAATCAGGGTGACTTTGCCAACTCCTGTCCTAAGGAGAGCCCGATCCAAAAAAATAAAGCATATTGCAAATTTTCCCTAGGATTCCTCAGGTTATTATAGCGTATTTGAAGGTCTTGGAAGCCCTCTTGTAAGGTGGGCAAGCAGGTAACGTGTTACGCTTTAGAGGCCTAGAGCCAGTCTGGCCTCTTCGTGCCTGCCCATGTACATTTACTCCTGCTCCTTCTAAAGCAGCCAGGGCTCCTTGTTCCCTGGGGCGGAGGTGGCCCCCAGTGCCAGGCCACTGCTGGTAGCTTCCACCGTCCCCGGGGGAGCAGCAGGGTGGGCAGTGGGACGTGTGTGTCCACAGCCTTTTTGCTTCTGTACCACAATAGCTGTGTTTAGGTCCAGTGCATGAACAGCAGAGAGAATAGTGGACAACCAGGAGCCCGGGGGACAGCCACTCCCTCTGCCTGAAGCCAGCTAAAGGAGCTCTTTCCTGGGTGCAGCGTGAAAGAGCCAATACAATGATATCCATGGAGAAAAGGATCAAAATGATAGCTATTTGATCAATGTGTATATAAAAAATTAACAAATGCCACCGAGGCACAGGCCTTAGACCGAGCACAAAAATCAAGGTGCTTTGTATCTCTCAATGCACTTTGTTAGGTCTCAGCAGCCCCAAGAGGCTGCATTTCAAAATGGCTTTTTATCTTCATAGGGCCATACGAAGCACCCTTTAGAAGTCTAAACAAAATAATGTCATCTGTGTCGATGTGTCACTCAGCTTTGCATTATCCTCAAAAAAGTCACATGGGTCTATTCGGCCAGGGATGCCACTTGGATTCCAGGGTGGTGTCAGGTAATGAAAGGTGATTTCTCCAAATCTCTTTCCAAACACAGACCCAACCCTGCATTAACAAAGAGGTTTTATCTACCTGTCGTCCTTGCTATTCTCTGCTGTCATTATCAACTAAGTATTTAAGTTTACTTAAATATTTGGAAATGAGTGAAGTTTTATATTAAAACCAAAGCTAACAATAAACACACAAACACTTTCAAATCCAGCAAGGCGCAACCTCAGTGTGTGGCCTCAGCTGGGCAGCAGGCCTGGCTCTGAAGCTTCAGATGGTTGTGGCTGAACCATCTTCTCAGCCTGTGTAAAGTGACTTAAAAATTGTCCAATGAAGTCAATTGTGTCACAGCTCACGAAGTGCAGCACAAATGCATCAGAGACACTGAACTTTGCAATCTGGCGGAGCCTGGCTGGCTGCAGGATGACACGCCACTTCAGATCACACGTTATGGCTTTTATTTCTAGGGATATGTAAAGTTTCATATGCATAAATATTATCACAGAGAAAATATTTCTAAGTTGACTTCTAAACTGACTTCTGATCCTGGAGGATGCCATGCTTTCCTATCTGTCCTCTTCCCAGGCATATGTCCCTCCTCTACGTTCCTTCAAAAAGCTGTCAAATGTGTCAGGGCATTGTCAAGGTGATGCTCTTTTCCTGAAGCCTGGCGTTCTGGGGCTGGGTGCCGGTGACCCTTGGTCCTGGGCTCCTCTGTCCCATGGCGGTGCCCATTTGGCCTCCCCTGGCCTCTCCTTTATGTTGGCCTTCAGCTTCTGGCTCCTCTCTCTGTGTCTTTCTCTCTATCGGTCTGAATTTCATTCTGCTTATGAAGGACAAATGTAAGAGGATCAATACCCATCTTGACTGAGGTAGGCCACTCACACCTGCAGGAATGGCTTAGGTTTAAGAACATGTTTTCCTGGGGGACTTGGCTCCAAACCACCAAATTATGCATCTTCAGGCCCCTAGAATCACAAAGTGCTCAGAATCTACCTGTCAGTAATTTGCTTAAAGTAGATTTGGCTTTTGCTTCTCTGACTTTTCCCAAGCAAGTCTTAAAGGAATATCTTCATTTGTCTTCAGATTCAGAAGCAACATTCTCACTAATAAAGTCTTTCCATTATTCCATAACCCTCCTGCGGCACAATGGAAATAGAAACAAACAAGAAAAGATTATTTTTATGCTGAGCAATTACTACTTCTTCCTCAATTCACACCAAACTCATAGTAAATGGGTGTTAACAGACATGAGGAATTTTCTTTTCTTTCTGTTTTTCTTTTTTTTTCTACAATTAAATACCAGATAGTTGCTATTACTACTTTTGAAATTTGCATGCATGTAGTAGCACATTCATTGACATACAAATGAAAAATGTATAAGGCCAGGTTCAGAATTACAGATCTGGCACTTGGTAACTTGACAAATTATTCTGTCTCCTTACACCCCTCTTTCTTTCCTTCCTCCCTTCTTTCCTTCCTACTTACTTATTTACTTCCTTCCTTTCTTCCTTCCTCTTTGTCTCCCTCCCTCCTTCCCTCTCTTTCTCTCTATCTCTCTCCCTCTTTGTTTCTGTATGAATCCTTACAATTAGTGTAAAAATTCCAAACTTATTAGCTTGTCAAGAAGATTAAATTGGGTCATGTATGTGTACCAGTTAAGACAGGCTAGGTTTTGCTTCAATATCTCACATCCCCCAAATGTTAGTAACTTATAACACAAAGGTTTATTTTTCCCTCCCTCGTGCAATATGCGTGTGGCGGTCAGTTAGGGATTCTGGTCCTTTCCTCCTGCCCCTGAGACCCGGGCTCATGGGGCAGCTGCCCTCAGCAGCTGTTGGGAGCCACCTACCAGCCTAAGCACTCAGGAGCTCCCAGGGGTCAGCCTGACCCAGTCACTGCTCCACCCAACCACCAGGGAGCCCCAAAACACAAACCCACTTTGGGCTCAAGGAAGTACTGAGAGATCACCCTCCGTGACCACCCTTGACCTAGAACTGTGAGGAGCTCACAGTAATAGTCACTGACATGTAGAAAGACCACGAACAAGTCACATGACTTGGCTTTAGTTCTGGCTTCGGTAAAGGGAGAGGATTTCTAGATTTGTTTGTCTGTTTTCTGATTTGAATTCACATGACTTAAAAAAAAAGATTCCCATTTAAATTAAATGGAAAGAACAGATGACTAAATATTATGGGAAATGGGATTCCAGATTTGGGAAAATAAGATTGTATATATACCTTCTGATCGCCAGCACACACTCAAACCAAGTGTCCATTGGGATTTTATCTGATTTTCAGTAGGAGATTTTTTTCAGAGGAATAGCCAGTTTTCTTAAACTGTGTATGTTAACAAACAAACAGAATTAATGATTCTTGAATACAAGTTGCCTGGCACTGAGCAAGTGCTCTGTTTAGTAGCCCACTCCCTAACAGAGGGCATATTTAGAGCAAAGTTTTCTCCCCATTTTAAATACAGCAGAGTGCCTTCAACTTTCTGGATGTTTAAAAAGTAAGGACTAAGGAAAGGTAAAATGCCTTTCTGCCTTTTTTTTCCTCTTTTAAAACAGTGTTGTAGAAGGCAGCTGGAGTTGCAGTGGAGAGAGATGAACCTTTGTAACTTTTTTCTTTTTTTTTTTTTAACTTTTATTCAGAGCTTTGCCTGATATTTGACTTAGAATATTCAAAGATCATAATTTACCTTTTTGTCACTGAACTTCTTTCATCACTGAATTTCTCTTTATTTTTTCCTTCAAAGGTGTTTAATTTTACTTCCTTTGTGAGTTATTTACATGAGTCCTGCATATCATTCATCTCATCTAACATGCCCAGGTTAGTATGGGGACAGCTATTTAATGTGTATGGCTTTTAAATAATAATTCTAAAGTCTGGCACTTAATTCCTATATTTGAAATTTGAAATGAAAGGAAACATCTCCACTTAACATTGGAAATCCTCACTGTCAAATTTTTATTTTTTAATATTTGTATTGCTTTCCTTTTGGCAAAAATCCAAAAGAATGGCACAAGAAGGGATTTTTTTTCCTTTTAAAATTATTCTTGTCACTTTGTTTTGAAACCTTTCTAGGTAAATCAGGCATAACAGATTTCATATTTTATAATACATTTCAAATAGACTGCTTTTATCACAGTCAAACCAAAACAAGAACAGTGCAATAAAGGCAACAAATATTAATAGTCTTATGATTTCCACTTTCTTTAACATTATTAGTCATGTTACACTCTAAGGATTATGAGGAATAAATTATAGAAGAGATTATGTGATTAGTTATTAATTCTTTCCCTGCAGGATTGAGAATAAAAGGATGCTATAAAATTCTTCATTACAGAAATATGCAGTTCCATGGTAATCCAGTCAATTCTTACTGATGCATGATAGTGAAGGATAAGAATAAAGCTGAAAAACGAATGACAGTTACCTTCAAGTCTCATCATACCCAGTATTTCAAATTTCTCTTACTCCAAACTTTTTATTTGGGCTCATAACATCAATCAGAGTTAATAGTGTGATTTTTTTAATCCATTTATTGTTTGTTTGTTTTTTTTTCAGCTTTCTAGGCTTCAGATATGGCCTCTAATCTTGTTCCACTTTCATTGTTCCTTTAGTAACCCAGATTCTACATCCTGGATTAGATAGTTTTCCTGCAATTAGATTATGCATCCACCAAAATGGTAAATTAGCTGTTGTTACTGAAATTTTCCAAACATAAAGATTTATCTGAGCTTTAGATCACTAAAGTATATTTTCTATAACTTTCATCATTAAAATTAAAACTTTTGTTGAGGGAGACTTAAAGCATTTACAACTATAAAATTTACAATTGCTAGCTGATTTACTAACCTTTGTCTGTCAGGATTGTTTATTCATTTTCCTGGGATGTATTTCTTCTTTGTCCTTTATAGCTTCAAAAACAAGATCACAGCTTCTCCTTCCATGTGCTGTTTCCATTTTAAAACCCCAAAGGGAAGGAGGCAGCCCCCTATTCTGCAATTGCGCTTGTAGTCTTATCTTCCAGGTGAAGACGTAGATCAAGGGGTCAGAAAGGCACCAAGACACAGCTCCCCCTCTCTGGCTGCTGGTTGAGCCTCTCTTCCTTTCCTGGGAGTGAGTATCCCTAGACTTCAATCCTTCCCCTCACCTCCACATTGCACTTAGTTCACATACACGTTCACATCACCAGAAAATGTCATGTCTTTTAATAGAAATAATTTCCCAAGTAATACACCCACATGATAGCAAACTAAAAAATACTGAAACATGTTCCAGTTTGCTAATGCGGCCAGAATGCAAAACACCAGAGATGGATTGGCTTTTATAAAAGGGGGTTTATCTGGTTACACAGTTACAGTCTTAAGGCCATAAAGTGGCCAAGGTAACACATCAGCAATCGGGTACCTTCACTGGAGGATGGCCAATGGTGTCCGGAAAACCTCTGTCAGCTGGGAAGGCACATGGCTGGTGTCTGCTCCAAAGTTCTGATTTCAAAATGACTTTTTCCCAGGATGTTCCTCTCTAGGCTGCAGCTCCTCAAAAATGTCACTCTTAGTTGCTCTTGGGGCATTTGTCCTCTCCTAGCTTCTCCAGGAGAAAGCAGATTTCCTAAAGAGAAGCATCATAGGAGAAAGCTATTTTGAAACTAGAACTCTAGAGCAGACTCCAGCCTTCTGCTTTCCCAGATAACACTGGTTTTCCAGATGCCATTGCCCATCCTCCAGTGAAGGTACCCGATTGCTGATGTGTTACCTTGGACACTTTATGGCCTTAAGACTGTAACTGTGTAACCAAATAAACCCCCTTTATAAAAGCCAGTCTGTTTCTGGTGTTTTGCATTCTGGCAGCATTAGCAACTAGAACAACATGTCAACAAGCAGTGAAATTCAGAAAGGAGCAATAGAATGAGAGATACAAGGGGAAAGCAAAATGCTAGGAGAAAATATACAGGAATTGGATAATAAGCTCACAAAAAAATTGCAGTCATTGGCTTTTTTATATGAAAAGTCAACACAATTGTACAATCACAAAATCGTAAAATGGAAAGTTGCAATTCTAAATTTAAAGCTCAGTTGAGCTTTCACATCGACTAAAGTGAGTCATGGAGGTTAGGACAATTTTTTTTCTTGAGTGAAATAGAGCCATAGTAATCTGTATGTATATGTTTCACATAATTTCCATGTTATATACTTATCTGAAAAAATCTCAGCATTTGCACACTTTTAATTGATCAATACATTTTTTCTTATTTCTATGAAACGTATTTCACATATGTGTATTTGTACAGAGACCCGCAGATATCAATCTTGAACGTAGTTTATTAATTTAATCTTTATTATGTGCTAAATGTTTTTACAAAGGCACATAGAGAAATTTTGAATTCCTAAAAATAGTTACGCAGTATGGCAATTCATTTATGTTAATTTTCATAATGTGACATTTTTATTTCATATTTTTGAGAGCTGGGTAAAAATGTTTTGAGTTGCTTAGAGTTAGGATTCTAGGAAGTATAATATGAATGTCTTTTGGCTGGAAAAGTGCTTTTATTTTCCTTTTTCAAAGCCACATCCTCTGTGAACTCCATCCAACAGTGTCAGCTTTCAAACTTAACTATCTATCCCCCCATTCTCTGAATTTTGACATTGACTGTCAGTTGGCACTACACTGCCTTTTTGCATTTTGATTCATTAAATGTATTCCTTACCTCCCTAAATGGCTATGGTTTCTTCAGGAGAAAGATGGTATAATATAACTTATGCCTAAGATATATTAGAAATTTAATAAATGTCTGTTCATTGGCAATGATGAGACTCCTGAAGGGAAACCTGCATACTTTCTTGTAGATTATCATGAGACATCAGAACAATGATTTATCAAACGTGAATTTAGTCACCCTACCAAGGGATGAATTTTGTTCCACATTTTGCTTATGTTAAGGTAATTTTTGACTTGTGAACATTCTGACAGAAAGTAAACAAAGACCAAGTTTCATATGAAAGAGTATTATGATATTACAATCAGAAGAATATTTGCTTTTGTACATCTGTACAAGTTTTCTGTGGCTACCAGTTTTAGCAGATCCAATACTAATCTCACTGTCCCCTTTACAGTCTGCTAGAAACCAGCTCTGACTTGGAGCTAGAGGGCTACTACACATTTCACATAAAAGACATTATAATTCTCTCAACCCTAGGCAGGCATTTGTCTAGTGATATGCAAGGGGGCCAGCACCCCTCCATGACAAGTGTGGCACAACTCCTGAGAGAGCAAACATATACCAGAAGATAAACTATCTCTAGCTGTCAATTAAAAATGCATTTAGAAAGCTGTTTCTCCTATTTTCTCAGTTATCCTTAATTTGTCTTGTTGACACTGAGCTTTCAGATAAGCAGAAAGCATTTTGTATAAGATTGTAATACAAATGTGATTTCTTTCTTTTTTTAAAAAAAAATGTGTATGGACTATAGCACTTCAAATAAGAGAAAAGCTTCAGCAGCCAATGATAAAATGGAACAGCTATATAAATCATACTATTGGATATCGGCTTCCATTTTTATCATGTGGTCACCAGGCTCTTTTCTGATATGAATGTAACTTCTTTTATTTAAGCATATTTTCCTCGTATGTGTCTTAATAGTGAGCTTTCAGAATAGTTCTCAGGTATTGATGAACGTCTCCAGGTAATAGGGGAACATATCTTTGCAACTCAGGTGTAACCAGCAGATCAGCTGCCTCCATATCAGCTTCAAGCTTGTTGGAAATGTAGGATTTTAGGCCCCACCCCAGATGAACTGAATCAGAATCTATTACATTTTTGACAGGATCCCAGATCACTCATGTGCACATTACAGTTTGAGAAGCACGGCCGTGTGTGATCCCCTACCTCACTTTTACCACCTTCCTTTCCTCCATGGATCTGGTATTAATACACATCTCCATAGTCTGGGTGAGTTTGTGGTAAAGAAAATCAATGACAAGTGTGTGGGGACCCAGAGACTGGGCTCCCCCTCTCTAATGGGGAATGAGGCTCCACAGCACTTGGCAGCCTGCCTGACCAGGACAGAAGTTGAAGGTCATCAGACTTCCTCAGGGAAGAAAGTATGTACAGATGGTATCTTAAACAAAGCACTGAAACTCCCCTCCCCTCGTCACTGTTGATAACAAACTCCAGACCCCTGTGTCACAAGACTCTGCTGAGATCCTCATATCCTATGGAGTGTCTTTGTCCTAAACCCTTATAAGCTGCCCTTCGCACGTCCCACCCTTGCGGAGCATTAATTCCATTCTCTGGCCCGCCGGCTGCCATTGGGAAGAACTGTCTCCTGTTCATAGGTCCTAATAAACCCAGGCCTTGCTCTGTGCCTGGCATGTTCTTCAGTCTTAGGGCTGTGCTGACCCAAGCCCTTCAAGAGCTGGGTTGGAACAGAGGGTGGAATTGGGGCAGCCCTAGACTGTGGTGTCACGTGGCTATGATCAGAAACAGAGTTCAGCAGTTGCAAGCTGGCTGCTGGCACAAATGACCAGACAGCACAGCTTTCACTTTCAAGTAGAGAATTATTTCTTAAATATATTTGCTCCTGCACTCTGATCTCTGTGCAGAAGATAAACTTATGATCAGTGTAAAATGGCCTTTATAGTGGTTTATATCAGAAAAATGGCTCCTAAGGGATAACCAGCTCTTCTCAGCTTGGGCAAGGGGCAATTCCATGAAACACTAGACTTCAAGGTGCTCAGTATTAAAACCTAACAGTCCTATGAAGGCTTATTTAATATTACCTTAGGATGTTCTATATTCAAAGAATAGTCTCTTGATCAACAGCTAAGTCTATATAATAAGCATGGTATAATTAGTGCTGCCAAATAGCTTTTGAAAGTAAGATAAAAGTTGTATTCAGATCTAGGTAGTGGTTTAGGTACACTTATTATATTTTGGACTTAAATATTCCCATAAGAAGTCCAGTTTGCTGCAGCAACACAACAGAAATTAGAAAATGGAAATAGAAATATCTTGTGATTCTCAGGTCAAGAAGGCCATAGAAGGCACCTTAGTTGGCCTCAAGGAGGTGATGGTGACAAGCTGTATCCAAGTGATTTGCTGACTGATTCACCAACCCAACAGACAGGTAACCAGCTCAAGTCTTACAGCTCCTTCAAAGTCAGGACTTACCAGATGCTTCTTCCTTCAACTCCCAATGTTTCACTCCTTTAATTCTATCATATTTTCTGATTTGTTGCCTCTTTAGGATGTAAGCATGTCCTCTAGGAAAAGGATACAGAAGAATAGTCCTCTGTTTGAATGAAAATTTGAAGATAAAACATATTTCAGAAAACCAAACTGGTTATATGCCTACTGTACTTAAACCTGGTTTAAATTTACTTCCAAAATTTGCATGCTTACAGCGTTTTTTAAAAGTATAAAATATAACACATTGTTATCATTTTTTCCTACAGGAAAATTTAAGAGGAAAATACACATTTACCTATCAGCTATAGAAAAATTTCTGCAAGTACAAAAACAACCTGTTGTCATTTTTGTTTTTTATTTCTTAATTCTGCATTAATTTTTGGTAGAAATACATGACTTATGTTTATTACATGTATTAAAAATATTCTGACTCTAAAGGGCTTAAACACATGCACATATTTAATTCCAAATAGAAAGTTACACAATTACAAGAATGAGTATTTAAATTAAAATGCAGGTAACACTTCACTTGCATAGTAATGATTTTCTGCAACTTTCTGGACCAATATAACTACCAATAGCCTGCAGAAGGAAGTTTCATCTAGCAATAACTCTTTTCTTCAGAAATAAGAGTTCACAAATGGTATTCTTGTTTATAAATACTTTTGTTTTGATAGAATTGAAATGGCTGACATTAAACATTTGACTCAATTTGGTAAAGCAATAGAGACATTTCCTACCACAATGCAAAAGAAATTAAATATTAGCATGCATGGAAGACAATGAGACATGGCTGAAAAGAACAAAGAAAAATTGTTTAGCTCCTTTCCATCCAGGAGTTTTTCTGTTTGCTCGTGTACCATATTTCAAATTATTGGAAGTCCATGAGGTTACTGATTTGCCTTACAAAAAGATTCTAAGATACATCTTAAGAATCAAGTAGCATGGGTCATTGGAGTAACAAGGGAATAGATTGCTTTGTGTATTTTTAATACCCTTGCATCATAAAGTCTCACAAATGCTAATGTTTTCCCCTAAATAGATGATAAGTAGAATTATCTTGGGGAAAAAATGTCAAAAGTCGTTCTAGAAGAATAAAAAGTATTGTTTTATAATATTTTTGTTTTGTAATACTGTGGAAATAGAATCCTGTTGTGATCAAAAGTAGCTCCATATTTTATTAGTTGACTAATAAAAGCAAAATGTTTAAAGCTCATATTTTTAAGGAATGTTTAATGAATGTTGAAATGCAAGTCAGAAGAAATATCTGGTTTATGATCTGTTAAAATAGTTCAAATTGTTCTTTGAATGATAGAAATAATTTGTTTAGTATAATATGACTTTATAATGCAAATAAAGTGTATTAATAGACTGGAATTCAACCAGTCTGGATTTTTTAAACAAGTCAACAAAATGTTTAGCTAATTTGAGTCATTTCAAAAATGTTTATTTAGTAATTTCAGTCAAGAAAACAAGCCAGTTGCTTCTAAATCTTTTTTTGTCTTTGAATTAGAACTGATCTAAAATTTTATAGAATTACACATATGCTGCTAATTCATTAGATAAAATTTCTCATATAGCATTGTTTGTAATTTTCATTGCTGTTATACATCTTTAAACTAATATGCCCTTCCAAAAAATTTTTATTTCACTGAGAAATAGAAACATGGGTATTTATACCATCTAACAATTATAAACTTAAGGATACACAATATTTAGAGTTGTATATCGTCCACATTTTACTAAACTTTCAGAGTAGGATTGCACCATGTTGGAAATATAATAATTTTAGAAAACATCTGTTTTAGTTTCCTAACTGCTGAAACAAATACCATAGAATGGGTTGGCTTAACCAATGGAATTTATTGGCTCATGATTTTGAGGCTAGAAGTCCAAAACTGAGGTATCAGCAAGGCGATGCTTTCTGCCAGAAGACTGTGGCTTTCTGGGGCTGGCTGCCAGCTATCCTTGGTTCCTGACTTTTTGGTCATGTGTCAATGCATATGGCGGCATCTTCTCCTTTCTCTTCTGGTTTCCGTTGGCTTCCAGCTTCTGGCTGCTCCTGGTGGCTTCTCCCTCTGTCTGATTTTCACTCTGCTTATAACCAGGAATCCAGGGTAAATCCCAAACTGATTCAGTTGGGTCACATCTTAACTAAAGTAACATCTCAAAGAGATTTTATTTACAGTGGATCCATACCCACCAGAATGTAGACCAAGACCAAGAACAGGTTCAAACTGGGGTACAGAATCATGTCCACATCACAATGTTTGCTTAGTAGGACTTAAATGTTTATTTTGAAAAGTCCAATATAGCCTCCCTATCCAAGAGTATGAAATATGTGGCAGTTCCTACTGGCCACAAACCTACAATAAAAGCATAAATATGGTGTACCAACTAGTTTCAAGAAGCAAGAAAAGACTATAATCCATGCTGAAGATGTATTTCAGTGATGGGTTCTGTCCAAAATTTGTCTTATTAGAGATAAATATTTAGAAAAAATGAAAAGAAAGGAATTTGAATCATCCCACCCCTACCTAGATCCCCTTCCACCCCTTTTTAAAATTAGAGTCTTAGCTTCCTGTCTCCATCCACCATGGGTGGTAGTGTGGTTGTGGGTGTTAAATAATAGTCTATAGATAAAAGACAGGATGCAATATCTGACAGATAACCAGTATTCAGTAAACAGTTGCCATTGTTATTGTTGGTGGAGACTTCTCCAGAACTAAGAGCATAGAAGTTACTACTAACTTTTTAGTAGTAATGGCAAAAATAACTAGAACAGAAAAGGTAATCACTGAGATAAGTGAAAAATATCTAAGCTTTTAGTTATATTCTGAAAATTTTTCTATTCATGTTTAGGGGCTAAAATTTTATCACTTGACCTAGACAGTGTGCTACCTTTCATAATTAATGACTTCCTCCTAAAAAGAATCTCAAGCCTAAATTTAAGCCTAACTTGTTTTCCCCCATTATGTAAAAATGCTTATTGCTCTCATTTCATGATTTAGTTTACTATATATATGAAATGCCTTATTTTTATAATTGAAACATTTTCATTGTCACATAGAAAAATATATTTTTGCAAAGGTGATGATAATAATTTGGTTCATGTGTGTTTGAATGTCTATTAGTCAATGGAAATGCTTATAGCACAGCATTTAAGAAAGTTGTTTAAATGAAGTGTTACTTAAAGATTTATAGATGTGTGAAGGTATAGCTACTTAATTAGCAGCCCCCAAATTAGTGTATTATGAGTCCATGCCTCACCTTTCTTTCATAGATCTAATGTTCTTTGCTACTTATCCCTGCATAAAAATCAGCACTCTTTATGATGGAATGATACTTAATTTTAGGAAGTGTTTAATTTTTAGGGCAACTCTTTTACAAGGATGAGCGATTAGGTGGTTAATTATATTTTGTACTTCTTTGCATGTTATGTTAAGTAGAAAACCCTTGGCTCCAGGTTCTCCACATCACATTCTCACAACCATACTAACTATGCTGTGGCCCATTTGGTATGCACTTCTGTTTTCACTTTGCACCATCCTTCCACACATCCATCACACTCGAACGGATTTGAAGTGAATTTCCTCTTTAGTGCCTTGAGACGATGTCCTGGCAGCTCTAAACAGGGAGAGTAGACTTGAAAAAGCTTGTGGGAAATAAGGCCTTAAAAACCCCCATCTGAAAAGACCCTCGTTTATAGGGTGGAGCCAGGGCAGGGACTGAAATTGTCAAAGCAAAAGGCATAGGAGTGAAATTGGGAGGAATAAGAAGTACATACACTCTGTTCTCATCAACAGCATTGGCAGACTTAGGGTTTATTTTTGAGTAGCCTATCAGAAAAGGCATACTCTTTAAACCAAAGGACTAAAATTTTTTAGAAGATGTTTTTAAAAACCAGGTTATAAAGAGCGTTCCCATTTAAATATTGTCTTTGCTTTGCTTAAGGCTGCCATGCACGGTGACCTGGACAAACTGTGCCTACGATAATAACCGATGCTAAAGAGGAGGCAACATATATCATCTTGGCAGAGTTGTTTTTTTGAGCAGTCCAGATCCGCAAAATCAAGAGAGCCGCTTCACTGTGTCAGAGGCAAGGGTATTAAAGCATATCGGAAAGAACTGTTGTTGTTATTGATGTTGTTGTTATATGTTTGCAGAGACCTGCTTTTGTGGGTGAAAGAAGACCGTCAGCAAACCCCATCCTTGTCCCGAGGGCTCCCCGACTCTTCTGGGGGATCCCCTGGCCGGGAACCTGCGACAGGGAGGCACCTGCACCCGTAGGTGGCGCCCCACGTCCGTGCTTGTGCGTCTCGCCCGCGCTCTGCGCGAAGCCCAGAAACCGGCGCTTTTCCCCAGGTCGCTGGAGCTCGGTATTTTAATAAATAAGTGCGAGTGCCAGTGCGCTCCAGCAGCCCCGAGGTTCGGAGGAGCAGGCACACCAGCCCAGGCGGGATGCGCCTCTCCCAGCCCTGCCCAACCTGGACATTTCCCAAACTGGAGATCCCGGGACCGCAGTGTTCGAGCCATTAAAACCCCGCGTTTTTCTCTCCACCCCCCCACCTTTTATTGTTAAACTGTTTTGGTTTTGTTTTGTTTTGTTTTTGTTTGCTTATTTTCTTAATTATGAAAGTAGTCATGCTATTCAGTGCTAAGACTTGGAGGGAATTTGGAAAAGAAAGGAAAGAAACAAAAAGAGACGCTCCCGGTGCTTTTGAGGGTGCCTGATTTTGAAGAGAGCCGTCTGGGAGGACTGCGCTCTGGGTTTTGGGTGAGAGCCGGACCTGGGTGTTGCAGGGTGCGGCGGGGGTGCGAAGAGCAGGAGCGGGCGGCGCGCGGAAGCCGCAGGACGTCCGCGGCGCTGGGCGGTGCGGTCTGCAGTCCCGCGGGGAGGCCAGGGCTGAGCGGCCAGCGGAGAGGGCCGCGCTGCGGGCGCGCTGGACGCGGGAGCGCGAGGAGTCCGGAGGCTGCCGGCCGGGGCGCAGTGCGAGGCCCGGCGTGTGCCCCGTGCGTGCAGTGCCGGCTGTGGGTCTGGTGCGCGGCGCCCGGCGGACCCAGTGCGGCGCGCGGTGCGGGGCGCCGGCAGTGGCGGGAAGGGCAGGGCGGGGCGGCGCGGGTATTGGCCACGCGCGGGGAGAAGGGTCGCGCTGGGTGTCCTCCTTCCGCCAGCCGCCGCTCGGCTCATATTCTCCAAGCAGAACAACTTCGCAGACAGCAGTGCTCGCCCAGCATGGAGATTCCAGGTAAAAGTCAGCCCCTGCCCTCCAGGATCCGCCTGTTAATTTCATTAATGGCAGTCTTTTAATAAGGGCATCACGGGTCTATGTTCTGGGTGTTTAGAAAGAGCATCCTGGGTGTATGTTCTGAGTGTTTAGAGAGGGCATCGAAGTCATTTTGTACCGAGGCTGAGGAGAGTCATCAAGGGACAACTTCACTTTCCTTAGCAAGAATATTCGAGGAGTTGTCCGGGGGGCGTGGGCGGTGGGGGACGAGGCTTCTCGGCTTCTCGGCTTCTTAGTCCTCGGCTGGGTTTTGAACTGAACCATCTAGTTTAACCGTCGCCTTTTCCCGAGGCAGAGCCCGAAGCTACCGTAGGAGGAGAGGGGGCAGGCTAAAAGTGCCACCGGGCGCCTAAGTTAACGGAAATCTGCAGGGGCCGCCTCCCGGCTCGGAAAGGGAGAGCCCTGGGTCTAGAAACAAAAGCCGGGAGAAGAGCAGAGCCTGGAATTCCCTGCCTTTGCCGGAGAGGAATCCGAGGGGCGTCTTCTAGGGAGCTCGCTGGTGGCTGCGGGGACGTTTGGAGTGGGTGTTCGCGCTCTTGCTGTCTTTATCATCTCCCTGCCTGCCTGTCTATCTGTCTAGCCATCTATCCATCCGTCTAGCTCTTATTTACCTTAAGGAGCTTACTGGGGGTTTGTTCTTTCGGTGAAGAATGGATAAAATCTTCACCAATTTGGCGGCTTAAAAAGCACCTCCAGGATCGACAACCTCGGTGTTGCCAAGGAAGAGGGAAGGGGAAGGGTTCCCGGTGTGGAACGCCGCTGAAAGGAAGGCGGCGGCAAGGCGTTCGGAGCTTGTTTATTCTTGCCCGCGTCTGGAGTCCCGCTCGGCCCCTGCCTGCCCGGCTCGGGTGGCGGCGGGTCCTCCACCAGCTCTTGCGGGGTCCAGCTCGCCGGGACGCTTTTCAGGACGTGTTAGGCTAAACCCGGGAGAAGAGGGCTGCGCGCGGGACCGTGGGTGGGGTAGGGTTGGGGGCGCCACCGGGGAAGGGGCCGAGCGCCTCGAGCCCGGGCACCCGCTCCCCACCCTCTTCTCCCCACCACTGAGCCTCCCTGGCTGAGGTTTCGCTCGGGTTCTTTGCCCTGACAGGTCCGCTGGCGCCTTTCTTCTGAAGACGACCCTGGCCTTGGCCGTCAGAGCAGGGGACCGAGGCCAGAGGAGGCTACCCCGGGCCCCGCGCGTTCCCGCGCGCGCCCCCTCCCGGATGCGGGCGCCCGGCCGGGGCCGCCGCGGGCCGCCGCTGACCATGCCCGGGCGCCGGGGGGCGCTGCGTGCGCCGGCCGGCGGCGGCTCGGGCCTGGGGGCGGTGCTGGCCCTGCTGCTGGTGCTGCCCGCCGGCTGCCCCGTGCGGGCGCAGAACGACACGGAGCCCATCGTGCTGGAGGGCAAGTGCCTGGTGGTGTGCGACTCCAGCCCGTCGGCCGACGGCGCCGTCACCTCCTCCCTGGGCATCTCCGTGCGCTCCGGCAGCGCCAAGGTGGCCTTCTCCGCCACGCGGAGCACCAACCACGAGCCGTCCGAGATGAGCAACCGCACCATGACCATCTACTTCGACCAGGTCAGCCGGCCGGCCTGCGCACCCCGCCGCCCGCCCGGGAGGGGTCCCCGAGCCCTGCGGCGGCGAGTTCGCAGGCGCCCTCTGCCCTGTCCTCTCTTTCCCTGGCATGCCTTCTTTCTCCTTCTCTCCTTTTTCTAGGACGTTCTCTTTCCCGTTTCTCTTACTCATAATGTAGCTTCTTTCATTTTTAAACTGTCAGCTTAATTGGCACTTTGATGACTGAGTGTCCATCTGCCTCAGAGACTTGAAAGATAGTATTTCCCAAAAGGAAGCGTTGCACTTTTTACTGCCCACTACTGGGGAGGTAAAACAGGGCTGTTGTTGTTCCTGGTGGCTGGTATTCAGTTGTCCAGGTGGAGAACTTAAAGATGGGGAGCCTTTAACTGCTCCGTGCTCCATAAAGAGGTTCTCTGGAGGTCTCAGCCAGCGCTCGGAAGTTAGTTACCTTTGCTTATTTGAGGGTTGGAGGGGGAAGAGAGGCTTGAGAAAATGAGTGGGGAAGTGTGTGTGGGGAAATGGGAGTAAAGGAGTTGACCTGGCATGGTTAGGTAAGTGCAAAACAAAGCAAAGAACAGTGACAAGGAGCAGTAAGCCATTCAGTTTCTTCCATTTTTACAAATCAAAGGTTCAGAAATATGATAAGGACTTTGCATTCCGGCCGGGGAGAAACTGATGCACAGGGTCAGAGGTTGGGACTTTCCCGTGTGTTTCACTCCTTGTCTCTATTATTTTTCAGAAACAAATTGGAAACATTAGAGTGACTGCAAACTTTAGCTAGAATCCCTTTCTTCATGCGTCACAGGAAATGGAGAACCCGGCTGCCACTGACAGCATATCTGAGCTTTCTGGGCACACTTAACTGGCTGTATGAACAAGCTCTTAATCCTAGTTAATGAAAGAGCTACACACACACCCTCAGCTCTTTATGGGACAGCGTCTTCAGTATTTTAATCCTTGTTAAGGATCATGAATTCGGGTTTCTCTTCTCTGATCTCTTTGTTTAATCTCTTTTTATTAAGACCTCTTTTTATTAAGACCTAAAAATATTTATTTTCACTATGATGTACAAATAAAGCAGACGGCAATGAAATAGGCTTTAGGGAACTTAATATTAATATGTTCTTTATGTGTTTTTAAATGATCATTGTCATTATTATTATTTCTACTATTCACCTACAATGCCTTACAAACAGTTTTCTCAACATTTTCAAATCCATCCTTTCATTTACGTCTCAGGACAAGCTTGCGATGCAGGGCAGGGGAAGTAGGAGGATACTGACTTATAGGTGAGCAAACGATGGCTTGGCCAGTCCCCTATTTGGGGAGTCACTGAGCCCCACTTTCTGAGACTGCTTGGTGTTCTCTCATCTGCAGCAAGGCCCTGAATTTGTTTCCTGAATTTAAAACTGAGGTGAAAGGATTGGAGGTTAAGGGAATAAGTGGCTCCAAGGGCTTAAATAGAGAACCCTGTATGTTTCTCTGAGGCGTTATAAGGCTAGCCTGGATAGACTGAGAAGGAGCTTCGGTGTTTTGTGTTTAACTGTGGAACCTGAGCCAGGATGTGTGAGCCCCGTAGTTGCTTGGGAGAGAGCTGATGGTCCAAGCCGCCTCGAAGAAGCAGGTACAATCATAGTCTCCGAGCCGTTACAACAATAGCTGTTGGCAGCATTTGGCCTTGCTTTGAGAATAGCATATTACTCATCTATTCTACAGTGAGTGTGTAAGAAATAACAGGAAAAGGTATTTGGTGGAAGTGTATTTTCCGATTGGAGGACAGGATCTCTCATCGAGGGTTCTGAGGTTGCTGCTGGTTGTTTGTTTTAGAAGCAGACAACACCAGGCGGGGCATTTTATTATTTCCATCAGAGTTGTGCATGAGTGCATGAGTGGGAATGGAAGCAGTATTCAGACAAAGTGGCCAGATTCTCTCTTTATCAGAGAGGGAATTGAGTCACCATGGGGACCCTCCACTCACTGAGTTCTGTTTCTGACATTACCCTCACCCCCACCTTGTTTTGTTGAAAGAAAACTATCTGCAGGGTCATGTGATTTCCTATCTGGTGGCCAATTTTATCATTACGCTTGCAAGTTGTAGAATTTCCCTTAGTTTGAGCTAAGGGTCTCTAAGCTCTCGTTTCAATTCTTCTTTCATTTATTCAAGCTTGTTTGCATGGCACCATAGCTCAGCTAGGAGAACAAAGACACTGCTCGTAGGAAAGGGGTGAAACAGGGGCAGCCAGTGTTTATCAGCCATGGCCTTTTGCTCAGCACCTACTGTGTACTGTCAGAGAGTGTGCCAGGTGCTGGGGGGACAATGGAGATGAAAAACCAAAATCCACTCTCTCCTGGAGCATACCAAATTAGGTTCCAAGCTTGATCCTGCATAAGTTATCTCATTTAATTGACTTCTTGCCCCACAGCCCTTTCTCTGCCCATTGGGTAGGAAGCTCTGTTGATGTTAAACAAAGCTTCACGTTGAAGTCTCCATAATCCTCCAAACCTCTGCAACAAACTCAATTTACAGTTTGTTTGCTCTGTTTAATGTCTTCCTTTCCTTTCTCTCTGCCCTTCCCACCAACATACCAAAGTCTCCCCTGGTGTTTGAATGCATAAATAAATAACATACTTTTAGAAAGCTTTATCAGCTACAACCCATTAGAATGGTTTTGAAATCAACTCCTCTTGTAGGCTGTTTTATCTTCAGCACTGTCTCCTTCCTGGGGAAGCCTGGGGACCCCGAGCTGGTGAGCTGGGGTTGGCTTGCTGCTAGGCAGCTAATAAATGAATTGGTACCGGTGGTTATCCAGAGTCTGATTAAAACCTATGATGAGGAGAGGCTTGCAGTGCTTATGCTTCACTCCCTCTTCTTTTCCAGGTGTTAGTAAATATTGGCAACCATTTCGATCTTGCCTCCAGTATCTTTGTAGCCCCGAGAAAAGGGATTTATAGTTTCAGCTTCCACGTGGTCAAAGTGTACAACAGACAAACCATCCAGGTGGGTAGCTTTGAGAACTCTCTGGGCCCTTGCAGGTCTGGTGAATAATTCTCCCTTGCCCGAAGCCCTTTCCCACCCAGGGTGCTGCCGAGCCAGCCAGCAAGCCTGAGCTGCTCTGGGGTTGGGTCTCCCAGCCAGGTGGGAGCAGGATATGGGGGGAGGAGAAAACAAAGTGTGGAAGTGGGTCCTTGGCAGTCTGCTGACCTTGCTCTCTGCATTCTAGGTCAGCCTCATGCAGAACGGCTACCCAGTGATCTCAGCATTTGCAGGAGACCAGGATGTCACCAGAGAAGCCGCCAGCAATGGGGTTCTGCTTCTCATGGAAAGGGAAGACAAAGTGCATCTCAAACTGGAGAGGGGCAATCTCATGGGGGGCTGGAAATACTCCACCTTCTCTGGCTTCTTGGTTTTTCCTCTATGAATACAGAGCCCCACTGGGACAGTGGGGAAGCTTCTGGACCCAGGAAGCCGTTGCGAGAACACCCTGAACTTGCCAGAATGTGCCACTTGTTCCCGACCTCCTGTCAGACTGTCACTGTAGAAGAACGACTTCTTTCTTGATCTCCAGTACTTTCTTTGAATATTGACAATTCCTCGGGAACCTGGCCTCTAGTTAGTTTTAGATGACAAGGTCTTAAGGAGAAATGAAATTATCAATTTGAGCAATTTGTACCTGTGATTGTGAAGTCAATACTGGATCTTGTTGTTGGACCACTGCCTTCTCCTCTTTTGTTTGTGCGTTTTGTGTTGTACTGAAGCCGGGAGCACGGCTGCACCAGGAAGCGACTGGACAGCAGGCTGCAAACAACCACTCGCCGGATCCATCCTTCGAGTGCGTGCCAGGAGTGTCTGTAGAGCCTTAAGAAAAAGAATGGCTTCACTTTCAACCTGTATTTTTTATTTTTTCCCCCAGGTGGATGGGAGGACTCGGGAGGGGGCTGGGAACATTGTGAACTTGTCAAGAAGTGCTTTATCCAGAGAAGCAGATTTTGCACGATTGGACTGCAACTTTTGTTTTGTATTGTTTGTGTTTTCTTTTTTTCTCAAAAAGCTTTCCTTTCCTTTCCAAACTTAGCTCCCCCCCTAAGCCCCCCACTGTTACTTTTCGTGCTGAGGGTAGAAAACGTATGTCAAATTCATGGATGCTACTAAACCCAACCCAGCAAAACATACCTGTATATTTTGTTTTGGGTGAGACCAAACCAAACAAACAAACAAAAAAATACCTGTATATCAAGACAAAAATAACAGATGGACCTGTTTATTCTTTCAAAATGATTCTCTTCAAATGCATATTTAGAACTAGCAGCCTGGAATTTTTTCTATTTACAATCCAGAATACTTTAAGAGCCTGGCATTTCTGGGTGGGCCTGAATCATGTATCATGGGCTTGGGAGCTCTAATGCCCCAATGCCCAACATCCTAATCACACTGTTTCTTTGCCGAGGGTGCCTGGTGACTTCTCAGCAGTTTGTTTCCATTTGTGGGGACCCACCTCCGAGTGAGCACGTTGATCAGGTCCTTCAAAAGGGGTTGGACCAGCTCCTTTCCCTGTGGAGCCCTTTTTGGATATGCCAAGGAAAGGGCCAAGGAAAGGGATGCCTTCACACTGATCCACAAGTCCCTGGCAGGAAGCCACTCGGAAGTCACAGCAGTTACAGGTACCCTAGGAGCCACTTTACAACTTGATTTGACAACCTTCTACAACAATGTTACTAAGTTACAGCTGAGATTTAATAGATGCAGGATTCATATGCCAAGGAAATGTCACTCAATCCCAAAGCAATTCAAGATGAGACCTCAAACAGGGTGTTAATTTGTCCTTTGTGTAACAATGTAACCAAAATATTGATGATAAAAGTCCTAATTTAAGATTCAGAATAAATGGGTTTGATGTCTGGCTTGCTCTTCTCCCTCCTCATCTCCTAACTCAATATATGTGTAAGAGAGGGCCAAAGATCAAGGATTTAGGAAAAGTAAATCCTCTGAGTTCCTCTTTAAAAAAATCCACATGCAGGCACACACCTGCAGACAAGTACCTCCAAACATGCAGACCTGACAGTGGCTCTAGACAGATATTGCACATTTTCGTACATTTCAACTTGTACATGTATACTTTCCACACAGCTGGTTTTAAGGAAGAGGTTATGTGAAAAAGACAGCATCAGGAAGGTTTTGTGGACAGGTGATCTGTTTTGATATCATGTAATCTTTGGTGTGGTACATGTTCCAATCCAGTACTTCAATCAGAGATCACAGATATAAAAGAAACAGAGTTTGAGAACAGCATCAGGTATTTCCCAAAATGAACATGAGGATGACGAGGCATTGGATTTCATTTTTCTCGGATAAGAAATGCGGTAGGATTACACAAACACACATGCACACATATACATACATACAGGTTGACAGTTTAACTCAGGATCTGCTTTCACCATCCTTGGGTGAAGAGTATAATATTAGGACACAGAAATTAATTTGAATTAAAATACCTGTTACAAGTTGTGAGGGGAAAAAAATCAAGAGACATCAACCAAAAAGCATTTGAGGTATTTTGGCTGTATGTTGAGGAGACATACTTCTGAACAGGGGCACTGTTTAATTCTGGTGGCAGACACAAAAGGATGCTAACTAATAGGTGTTCTCTCTTAGCTAGCCCTCTTTCCAGCATTTCCCGAACCCTCATGTCCAATTTAAAACAAACAGCAAACCTCCTTGGAGGACAATAGTATTTCAGAGATTGAAAGATATATGAGTACTGGTTATTTTTATTGCTTAACTGTAGATAAGATGCATATTTGTTTGTCTTACAACTTTGACAAATTGTCATGTGGTTATACTGTCTAATAAAAATAA
>PVKY010003130.1:0-22742 GCA_004027775.1 Bradypus variegatus | reverse complement strand
CTAGATTGCATTTTTAAAATGTGTTTTGTGTCTATCTCCCTAAATTAGGAACATGGCTTATTCATTTCTGATTCTCAGCATCTAACACAAATCCTGGCACATTCAATACATTTGATATGTGTGTGTGTGTGTGTGTGTGTATGTAAATGAACAACGAATAAGTAAACTGACAGACCAGAAAGTCTCAATTCTCAATTACGTTGGCTATGAATGATAACATCATTTCAATATCTCAGTGAGTACATATTATGTGGAATATAACAATATATACTTTAAAATAAAACTACATCTCCTAAGTCTGTAGCAGCTCTCTAGGTGTTCTCTTTGATTCAAACGCATCTAATCTCTGTTCGAATCCACTTTGTATGGTGCCCTGAGGCTAATCCTCTCTAAGTACTTCACCCAGCATCACTCCTTTACTTAATAAAATAATCATGTACTTCCTACTTCTTTAGGTCAAAATTGCTCCATCTACGTTTTCTGCCCCAAGTTCTTTTGTGTAGCTTTTATAACTGCTCAACTTCGCTCCAGTCTTCCTAATGTATCCATTCTTCTCTGACACCTTCCTGGCTCAGATCCTCAGTGCACCATCCCCAGCTTGTTTTCATGGCCGCTTAGTTTCCCTGCCTCAATTCTTCCTATACTCTACTCAAAAATCTTGAGGGGTTTTTCACTATTTACTGAAATAACTGCAAGCAGATTTTGTCATTCTTTGGCCTCAACTTAATAATTCTCACTATTCCTTGATAGCAAAGCTTCCTAACTTTTTTGGGGGGCAGGGAGTCACCCTTTAAATCTGGTGAAAGTGATAGTCACTTACCTCAGAAAAAGAGACAATAATTTTTATATGTAATAACAGGGTATTCTTTGATCCCTGACTCTGTTCCATGCTTTAGCCAATTTGTACTTGTGCTCATTCTGTACTATTTGCTTATAACAGCCATTATCATAACTCTTGTTATCAGTATCTCATGCATTCTCAGAAACCCATCTAACATTAACTCTTTATTTAATTGTGATCCTTTTTTCCTTGAAATCCAAACACATTCAGTTTATATCACCTATATTATACTTAACTCATACGGTTGTATTATCTCCATGGTGGAGTTAAAAACTCCATGATGGAGTAGGTATCATGACTTACTCAGCTTTTGGATCACTATACAGAACCTACCATAGTATAAGAGTTTATTAACATAGAAAGAATAAATAGTAATAGATGTTTAATAAACATTTATTGCAATTTTCAGGGCTGTGCACAATCTCAGGCCTTTGCGCCAAACATGTTTCAGAATTCACACTTGTTTGCATTTTAGAAAGATGATACAAAACAACATCCCATAATGAAACACATAATATTTATGCAGCAAACTGTATGAATATTCACATAGACGATAAAGTTTCCTCATGTGAGTTCAGGTCAGGTTTTGCTGCCAAATGAATTCAGGTCAGGTCAGGTATTAGTGACAAATGACTACAACAAAACTTTCTGTTAGCAGAACTTTTTGGATATTGAGATTGCAAGAGAGGAATTTGGGGCCTAAGTCTGTACTAGACTCTCTCTAGCCAGGCTAGATTCTTTTATCTGTGATGCAAGATGGCATCAAGCTCTTCTCCTTTATTTTTCCACTATCAGTGTCATTCTTTATTGGTCTCTTTCAACTTCCTGGGGTACCTGCAGATCAAAAGTGGTGCATGATAGCCATTAGACAGCACTAGTTGAGCAGAGGCTAGGTGAGACTAGGTTGAGCCAGCATGAGCTAAGTCAGGTACCAGGCTGATGTGTAACAGCCAGCTTCAGTACATGCTTGCTTAAAGAATGAATGAATCAATACCAAACATATCATCAGTAAGTGGAAGTCCCTCATTATCCTGACTCTAAACAACTTGGTGTATATATTTTCCCAGATTGTTTTCTATATATAACAAGTATCTCATTGCTATTATCTAAAATAGATCATTGCTTCTTTATCACAAAACCATATATTTTGGACACTTTTTCACATTTGTAATATAGTGAGCTAGCTTACCCTTTCCAAAGGTCTTTGAATATTCTATTATCAGGGTGTACCATATTTATTAATCTCACTAATAGACCTTTAGGTTGTTTTCAGTTCCCTATATTACAAATAATGCAGTAGTAAAAACTGTCTTAGGGATATCTCTACACATTTGTTCTTCTGAGGACCAGTTTATAAAAGTGGAATAGTTGGGTCAAAGTAATGTGTACTTTTAATAAATAATGCCAAATTGCCCCATTACCTCAAATGGCTATTATACAAGGCTTATCAATCTGATTGCTGGAACATACTTCCTTGTTCTAATAAGCAATAATTATTAGTAAGTTGTACATTTCTAATACTTCTATAGACTGAATTTTATATATCATCTGCATATTTTTTGCTTATTTTTCTTCTTGCTGCTTTTTTTTTTTCTTGGTGGTTTGTAAGAATTTTTAGGGTTGCAAGTAAGTTCTTCTAGCTCCAATAAACCAACCTTTCTAACTATTGGAGGACAAAATAAATAATCATTACCAGCGCTGCCTATCATTTCAGTATGATGCTTAACTTCTGAGTCTGTGGTTCCTCACTGTGTCAGTTTGGATATATGATGTCCCCCACAAAATCATGATCTTGTAACGCAGTCTTGTTGGGGGGAAAATCTTGACTGTTTCCACAGAGATGTGACTCACCCAACTGTGGGTGATACCTTTGATTAAATTATTTCCACCGAGGTGTGGACCCCACCCATTCAGGGTGGGTCTTGACTGGTTCAATTTTTTTTATATGAATTAGTGCAGTGAACACTTAGAACAAGATAGTCAACATTATTTGTTTGTTAAATAAATAAGCCTCTTACACAACATCTGATTTTGAGTTAAAGATACTGAAGGGCCCATCAGAATAAGTTTGAAAAACAAACAAAACTCCTTCTAGATTTGTCTAATTGAAAACTATGGTGCATCATCTACGGTTTTGGCTTGCTTCATATCAAAGTATTATTATATTCACTAAGTGTACCATAGGTTTTTTTTGTTTTGTTTTACATTCTTCCTACTTCTGTGCATGTCAAAGATATGTACCACATACATATTCATATTTGTAGTGCTAGTACCCAGCAACTTTTAAATGTAGTATCAATAAATGTACTGGAGTTAACAGATTAATGAATTAAATCATATCAGTAGCACAAAGGAAGCTAATCATCTAGTTCATTTCAAACTGTATCAAAATATTTAAATATATTCTGGAAAAGAGGAACAAGGTATGTACCCTAGGAGGCAAGTGCCAAAAAAAAAAATGCTTATCGAAGTAATGATGTAATAGCAATGACTTAAGAGGATTTCCAAGCTATGTAGTATTATGCTGTAGTTAACGCAACTATATACATACAGAGCTTCAAGTCATTGTTGCATGAAAAAATAAGATGAAGAATGATACATAAATTATGTTATGTGATACCATTTACGTATTAATACACCCAAAGTAATTTAACACACACGCATGCACACATACATGCACACACATAAAAACTGAGCTAGAGGTATTAGAACGGTAGGGAGGGTACCAGATTAGAAGTGTTGCTCCAAAAGGACTTTAGCTTTATTGGTAATATTTTAATTTTTTTATAGGAGAAAGTATTCTTGTATTACTCAAGTAATGAAAGTACAATTCAAATGCTAAATATTAGCATTAGCACATATCTCATGATACCACTGCCTCCCACTCTGATTCTTACAAATTGCATTGAGATGCAAGTTTTGAAGGTGCATTAAAAATATGGGAACCCCAAATAACAAAATATTGAACAGATGGCATCAAATGCTATCTTTTTAACAATTTTTTTTTGCCAGCAAAGCTTCAATGGGTCACATGTAGAACTGTACTTCAAACCAGCTTATTACACATGCTAAGTATTAAACTGAAAGATCTAAGTTTCAGAAGAAATTGATATGAGTTGAAGTCCAGAGAATTGTTAAAAATGTTTATTTTTAGGGTAACAGAAGAACTGTCATAAGGTAGACTCTACTAAAGGGTAAATTAAACTAAATAGGATTATCGGCAAAATATCTTCTCAAAAGCCCAAATATTAATTAGATAAATTATAGTGGATGAGACAGATAAATTTGTGGAATATAAAAAATGGAGTTCTAAAGACAGGAAAAATAATTCACGAAATTGCCAATGAAAATTTTAATGTTCAGTATTTCCCTTTGGAAGTCAAACAAGAAGCATCCTAAAAATGAAGTTTTCATTTTCAGCCTAGGACACCAACTATACTCAACTTTTAAAAGAAATACATTGCTTATAAAAATACATCATTTCTGTCCAGTTCCCTATGTGGTCTAATGATGATGATGTGTTCTTAATTCCAACAGGCTTTCCCCCTCACCCCCAGATTCCCAGCAGCTGACTTTGACAGAAGACAGAGAGGTCAATCCTCTAAGTTGTCCAAGCACAGTATAAACTAGTCACTAAAAAATCTGCTATTAATTATATACGTGCTAATCAGCAGAATGTCCCTTTCCCTCTCTATCTTATAAATTCCACTAGGGCAGCAGCTGTGCTGGTCTGTCTTGTTTATTGCTTTTTCACCAGCAGTTACCATAGAGCCTGGCACTCAGCCGGTGATCAATAAATATTTGGTTACTTAATACATGAATAAAATGGATGCTACAATTATAATACAATGAAAAATCTGTCAATGCCTAACTAGCAGAGTGTATTCTAAATAATATGTTTCAACCATATTAACAATATTTGTTCAACCATATTACATCAAATATATTCACTACAAATGCTGTCACAGTATGAAATATCCAAAGAATAAGTGCTTGATATCATCATTTATGATTACTGGTTCATCTACCAAATAGGTGTTTACTGAATGTATGGTATGCTCCCAGCACTGAGCTAGTTACAATGCATACCAAGGAAAACCAGTGAGATATGGTCCTTCTCTTTTTAGTATCGGGTCACTAGCCTGCATTTGTACGACTGGCAGGTCATTATTGCTCACACCTTGAAATGTGTCAGGGCAATTCCTGATACCTGACTCCATCTAAGTTTACTTAAGTCCTATAAGTCTTAGTAAAGGAGTACAACTGGCTATTCCACCAACTGCTTTTTTGGGCAATTCATATTTTTAGTTTAAACAGTTCAAATAGCTTGAGATAATCTCTCTCCACCCCCTTACCCGACCCTCCTCTACTTCTTCTCTCTTTTCTCATACCAAAGGAAACCCAAATTTCCTGGATGCCTTCAACTTTTCCAACTCCTAACCTGGAGGAGAGGTAAAGAAAATAGCTCTTTGTTCCAGAGTTACTGTGTTTCCATGTATAATTATAAACACCAATTAATCACCACTTAAAATCCAATGTTTCTGATTGTTAAGCTACATACAAAAAATTATACCTAGCTGACTGTCTCCCACCAGAAGTTTTTTCTAACTAAACCTTACATAGTTCTGGGTACTGCCTTCTTGCATGTCTCCCGGGACAAATGAAAATCACTGTCTTATGCTGTGTCTCATCTCATACACCTTATCCCATTACCAATCCCTGGCCTTGAATTTCTTATCTTCTTCCTTTGCTACTTTTGCAAACTCTATTTCGTGGGTAAACACTCCTCACACTTTCTCAATGTTTTCTACCTTTTCTCTCTTCTGTCTCAGACCAAGAGAAGCCCACTTGTCCTGGGTGAGTTCTTGGTAGGCTTTCTTTTCCCACTCGTAATGGGGAGAAGAGACGGGGAAACCGGCTCTTTCCTCTGACTATGTCTTCTCATCACTCCCCAAATGTGAAGTTAATATTTTCCATCCATTCATATCACACACTTCTAATCACTTCTGGTCTTGCACTCTCCTTTAAAATTAATTTTATCTTAATAAATGTTTCATCACTTGACTCTTATTTTTTCTTCCTACCCCCTATTAACTTTTTTTGAAACTAAATGTCATTTCCTAATACCAGAAAAGAAATATTGTAGTTTTGAACATGGACTTGGGAATACATCAAGTGTGTTTGATTCTGGCTTTACCTAGCTGTGTTAAGGCAATTTAAAATCCCTAGACCTTAGTGTCCTCATTTGTAATATGAAGATGATGATGATAATAATAATAATAGCAAATTATGAGGATTAAATGAGTTAAGACCTGTAAAACACTAAAAATAGTTACTGGCACATAGAAAGCACTTTAAAATGCCATTATTATTTTATCCTCGGCAACTTTAATATCCATATTAACGCTACTGACTAGAATTTCTGGCCACATTGGCGTCGACACATAGTTCATCCTTGAACCAGCCCATCACAAAGCACTACTTTAAGACTACTTTACTCTGGCATTTCTTTCCAACTGTAAAATCTTTCAATTCATCTTTTTCACTCCTGAAAAATCCCAGAATCTTTTCTTTCTTCTCTTATTTTAAATCACTGATTCTCTCCCAATTCACCCAACCTTTAATTCTCATAATTTCCTTATAGGAATCTTCAACCATAGTCAGTATAATCTGTTCAGCTTTGAAGATACACACTTAAAAGCACCCCCGACTTATTCTTTAATAAACAAATGAAGTTCATATTTTCTGTGAACCCTTATACCATCTTTATAGAATTTACACATTCTAGCCTATACCACCTCCACCTCCCTCCCTCCCCACCTGCCTCCCAAACATACAAACTCACAAACCATATACTTTACAGAATCACTTATCTGGGCATTGAGTGAAAATTCCTATTTAAATGTTTCACATGCATACATGTGAACTTATAAGCTCTTTTAAGGTAAAAACAAGGGACACTGACTATATATTAGATATTCTTTTTAATCTTTTACATGTATTAACTGATTTAATCTTTATAACCCCTCCAAGAAATAGTTACTGCTATTATCCTCATTTTATTTCTATGGCACAGAGAGGTTAAGTCAGGAAAAGAATATCTTTGGCATAAATCTAAGTAGAAGAGGTGTATAAAAAATGTTGAATTTCTGAATGAATGTATAATAATTATGAATGAATGAATATACTCATATAATGCTGTAATCTTGCTGCAGTTTCATGAATGATTTACCATACTGCTGAAAACAGGTTTTTCATTTTTACCACTCAAGACATGCCAAAAGCAGACGTAAAACAAATGTTTTCCAAGAGTAAATGTGGGCAGACATCTTTTATGTTTTTGGCTGCTATTCAGGTGACAATGAAAGCATCTGTATTTTATAGTTAGGGTGCTCCTGGTTCTATATATACACTTTATGAAGTACCTGCTGAGAATTAAGTAGCATTTATCATATATCTACTTGCTTATACCATCTCTGATTAATAGGAATTAATAGGAATTGCAATTAAAGCTTATATTGACTAACAATCTGCTATTAACTAGTTGTATGCTCTTAGGAAAGTTGATTTGTCTTTGGGACTTGCTTTACTTATCTGTATAAAAGGGAACCTACCTAACATGAACTGACCTTTAGGGGATTCATAAGGGGCATTTCGTTTATAAAATTATACTATTTTAAAGAGACCATAAGAATGGAGGAAATCATATTAATGCAAAAGGGAATATTCAAGAAACCAGAACCAAAGTCAGATAGGAATGTAACTCCTGGAGAACCAACTCTTCTATACAAAGAACTTCCATCTGTAACTGGCTAGAAGATGTAAATGTGAAAGTTAAGGCCACACTCAGTTGCCCCCGTTTTCTTGGTACCCTCTTGTGATAGTGCCTCAATTAATTTAAAGTGAATTATAAACCTCTGAAGCTGAACACTTTAAACATCAATTAAATATAGTCATACTTTTAAAAAATGATATTCTAAAAATACACAAAGCAAATTTTTCCTCAAAGAATTAATTTCAGTAGGACTACAAATACTATTAATAAATAGTTGACAGTTATTTTCATTAAAAAGGCATCACAATTGTAAGTATCTACGATTGTTAGGTATCTAAAGGGGTAGTGAATTTTTTTTGTTGTTGTTAACCATCTATTAGGGTAGTATGCTTTGGGTGTAAATGTACATAAAATATGTATATCAACCTCTTTTGAAATCCCCTTAATGTAAAAATTCCCCACTCCTTCCTTTTCTGCTTATAAATAGAGGGCTTCTGCTATTCAAAATCAAACAGGCAGCAAAAAAGCAGACGCTCATATCTTTGGTTCCATATCTGGATGTGATCTCAGCACTCCAGAGGGAATCCTGAACTTCATTTAAACTGGTTACAAAATACATTTATTACTAGAATTTAAGTATGAAATTATTCAGCTTTTAAATATAAATGTGTTTGGCTACTTAAGTATTTTGTATAGGCACAAAAACAAATTCGAAAATATTTTCTGTGAGTCTAAAGTAACACAATGCAAATTAATTTAAAACTACTAAATAAATATGTAACCTAAATTATTTTTAAAGTAAAAGTTTTACACAGAGCAATATACTTCTTTCAAAATTATATTATTGTGATGCCCAAATATTTATTTGCTTTAAACTGTTTATTCCTACCTTATTATACACTTGCAAAAATATACTGAACAAAAAAGGAATTAGAATTTTTTGTTTAGAATTAACATTATATAAGCATTAAATAATTCCACTTGGAAGGATAAAAAATTACATAGAAAATTTGCTACTGCATTCATATGTGTGCATGTATTTTTGCACACACGTGTACATACATAATTTATCAACGTTTAACATTTTTCTTTTGATCAAAAGTTAAAAATGTCATAAATATAACAGCAAACAGAAAATACTGCCAGAGTAAATCTGCATTTTTAAAGTTCAAAAGTTAATTAAAAATAGGAGCACTGGTCCTAAGATTATTATGACTCGTGTCTAATAGTGAAAGTTTAAGTCAAAGAATCTGAAATTTAATTTCTAACCAATTTCAATGTTTTGTACTATAAATAAATATACTTTTAAACATTATTATACATATTAAGTTATACGAAAATACTGCCGTTTCTTATTGTAAGTAAAGGGTAATTAAACTCTAAAAAATATTAGATTGTCTCCATCTACAAATAAACCAACAATAAAGGATAGAGGTGGGGTGGGGAGAAGCCTACCTTCCATTGCCCTTTTAAAGAAGACCTTACAGCTTCCACAGGTAAGGACACCATAATGACAGCCTGAGGCTTCATCCCCACAGATTAAACAGATCTTCTGAGGTAATGACTCGAAGCTGTACTGTGGGCTCTGGCTGGCTTCTGAATCCGGCCTTGAAATGCAAAACAAAGTACTGATTTATTTTTAGGTGTGCCAATATCTAATACTAAAGGTTTCTTAACCCAGCATTGACAAGATGAAAGGCAATTTTTTCTTTTGAACTGTTATCTACACACCCTTGAAAAACAAGCAAATTAAACTTGAATGTAAGAGACTACCTGAAACGAACCACCAGACTTATACATTATTAGCCATTCATCAGCAGCACCATATAAAAAAATAATAATTAACGTACAATTTTATTCTCAGGAAAGCAAAAGTCCACTGGTCATTTTTCCCCCGAAATTCCTTATATAGAAACAACTTTGTCTTTGACAAATGAAATGTTATGCTCTTCCTGTACCCTGGATAATAATAAACATGATTTTGCTTTAAGAGTTCAAACCTACTTAACAAGGCTTCTGTTCTGAGTTTTTAAAACTCAACCTTATAATGACTGCTTAAACAAGTATACAGTTGTCATTTTAAATCAAAGTATTGCTTAACGCACTGACACTGTTTTGCCTAGTCACAGCGCATGACCCCAAACCGAGCATTCTTATTTTTCCTTCAAAATTCCATTCCTTTGGGATGTAATTGAAAATGTAAAGAAAAAATGTGTAAGGCAATCCGAAACAATATTAGAGTACAGTGCTTGTGCTGGTTGTTGCTTAAATTCACAATTTAAACATATTACAATTAAAATTAATTTTAAACTTGCGATTCGTATGAAAATAGAGCTGTTAAACGTCCAAACACCGAAGACGGTTCTGCTTTCGGTTCTGGCCCGCCGCCCTTCATCAAGTCCTACCTCTGCCGGGAAACCGGCGCCTGAACTAATCTCCAAGGCAGACATTCCTGGTAAATGTCCTTCTTCTAAGAAGAGACGCATTTTATGAAGCCCCAAATTGCCGCGGGAAGAAAAAGGGACGCAAAGTGCGGTGCACCCCGCCCCGGCCAGCCACCCCTCGCGGACACTGCTGGGAGCGGAGCCCTGCGCCGCGCGCCGCGCCCCGCCCCGGGCGCTCACCTTAGGTAGTTGAGATAGGGCGGGTAGACCTGTGGCAGGCCTTCCTTGAGCACCGCCGCCTGGTATCCGAGCTGCGGGAGCCCGTTGAGGCCGAAAGGCTGGTAGAGCGCTGGGGCCGTCGAGGGGGCGGACGAGGCCGAGGTGGAGGGCAGGCCGTCCCGCGGAAGGAGACAGGCGCTTGCACTCGATGCCCGGCAGGGTGGCGGCACGAACGGGCCTTGCTGGGGCTGTGCGCCCTCCGCTTTATACAAGATGCATTCCAGGGTCGACCCCGACGAGGACGCCGGCGAGGCTGAGGTGCTGGCGGCCACACTCGTAGCGGCCGTCGCCGCTTCCCCAGGTCTGGACGACGACGCTCGCGACGGCAGCGCCAGCGGGAAATCCGGGAAGGCTGTGGGGTTGGCACCGGCCACCAGGTAAGGTCGCGGGGAACGCGCGGCTGCCTCGGCGCCTTCCTCCTCTTCCTTGATCTTCAGAGCGAGCGGCTGGAAGTCGCCGTAGACCGGGAACGCGTCGTCTTTGGGCTCGGCGTCGGGTGGGTACGCGCAGTCGGGGAAGTCGCCGCCGGTGACCGGGGCGGACAACGCGGAGGGCGAGCCCCGTGGTGGGACGAAGGCGCTGGTGGCCGTAGCCCCGGCCCCGACCTCGACCTCGTAGCTCTCCCCCTCCAGCAGCTGCCGGGTGCGGGCGGCCAGGAATGCCGAATTGAACGGCAGTATGGGCACGTGGATGAAATCCATCAGCGTGGTGGCCAGAGGGGAGCGCCCAGGCGCTGCCGGCGCATCCTGCTCCGTCAGCGCAAAGCTGGGCGCTGAGAAGCGGGAATCTTCCTTAGGGACGAGGGCAACGCCTCCTGCGGCGGTCCCAGGCGCGGTAGCCGCGGCTCCTCCTCCGCTCGCCGGCCCTCCCAGAGCCCGAGGCTTGCCCTTGAGAAGCGGAGCCGCAGAGCTGTCGGACTCGGGGCCATCCTCTTCCTCCATCTCCACCGCAGGGGGCTGCGGAGGAGGTTTCACTGCGGCCCCAGGCCACTGGGGGCCTCCGGGAGTCGGGGGCAGCAGCTGCCCGGACGGTGACAGGCCTCTGGGCAGCATTTTGTGAGTGGCCCCAGCCTCGGAGCAGTCGCCATCCTTGCCCACTGACCGGCTCATGAGCGGGGGTAAAGCCCCCTGGGTGGTGGGGGCAGCCCGAGGGTCTTCGGGAAGTTCGGGGCCAAACAGGCACCAAGGACTGGTAGTCTCGCAGACGGGAGGGCTGGCGCGGCTTTGCCCGAGACCGGGGGCCGCCAGCAGTGTGTCCAAGACACTGTCTAGCAGCCCGCTGTCCTTCTCTGAGGGTTTAGAGCCGCCGCCTCCTGTACTCCCCGAGGCTTCAACTCCAGGATATGCGCCCTCCACGTTCGACAACGACTGCTGTTCCGGGATTTTCCCGTCTGAGGTTTCCTGTCCTTGGCAGGGCCGAGGGAAGAACAGCCCGTCTAGGGAGATGGATATGGCCGAGGTCCGGCTCGCTTGGAAGGGGCCAGCGTCTGGGCGACCCAGCCGGGGGGGTCCGACCTGGGTGGGGGAGGGCGCGCCGCCCTCCACGTGGGGAGCCCGGGAACCCTTTGCTTTCAACTCAGTCATGACGACCTGGACTCCCCTTTTCTCCTCCTCCCTCGTCTCTAGGGAGGAGGAGGAAAGGGGAAGGAGGAGGGGGTGTCGGTAATAGAGGACCAGGGGGAGGAGAAAAATGGGAGTTGAATTTGGCTGGGCCTGGGGGATCTGCACCTTCTGGGTCGGGAGGGGGCAGCGTTGGTCAGCTCCTGCCCCTGCCCTTCATCCAGTGGGCAGGAAAAGGATGTCGGTCATTCCGTCCCTGTGGCAAATGGGGAGGGCAAAAGGAGATGTAAGTATCTCCCCTTCTAACAGTGTTTTCCAAGCGAGTTCTTCGGCTCCTGTCAGAGGAAGGGAGATGCACAGTATTCACAAGTCCCGCACTGGCGTGGCAGAGCTGGGAGAGCAGTTAGAGACGGCTTATCTCCCGACTTTTCCTCTGGCTTCAAACCCGTGCACGCTCTGGAGCTCCTAACCCGCTCTCGGTTCCACTCCCCTTCTCACTAAAACCCTTGGGCAGGTCGGACCTCTTGGGTCCATTCTCAGGGACAGCCATCCTTCTGCTGGCTCTCTATAGCAGGCGACAGTCGACTCTGCGGCTCTCACAGAGCTCGGCAGTCCGGGAAGACTAGCCGCCTCGGTTCCAGATTCCACTCATATGCCAAGCGAAGCTAGTTCTCATTTAGAATGTTACCCCACACACCAGAATCCTTGCCCTCTCAATACTACAAGGCTTAGCCCGAGTAATCACAGCCTTGGACTGGCTCAAAGCTTTCTAACATTCCCTCCCTCTCCAGGAGGCCCCACCCAACGCCCCTCCCCACTCCAATTATGGACCTGCTCTGAAACTGGAATTGGGATTCCCTCTCGCTGATATGAGTTCCACTTGCTGGTAGGTTTTGGGGTGGAACCTCCTAAGCATATTAGATATTGTGATACTGATTAAGAATTATGCCCTGTCTAACAAAAAAAAAATGAATGCTTTCAAAAGCAGAATTTTGCAACCGTTTTCAGTAATTCAGTTTTGTAAAGTTAACATAGAGGAAGGCATTTGGCTGTATTTTTCAGAATCAAAGTATCCAGGGTGATCCTAAAAACTTAAAAAGTTATTGCTTCCCTTATGACTTACATAAAAGTGTGTGCTTTTGAATTTCTCTTAGTACAGCTAACACATCCTGCTCCTCTTGAACAGTCCTCAGTGTGGCAAAGGAATTTGGAAGTGAAAGATAGTTCATAATGCTTTTCCAACTTGTGAGGAAGTTTGGATGTTGTGTGTCATAATTTGATTTGTATCCTAAGGAATGCATTCTCATTTGTAGTAAATAGAAACTTTAAGCAAAGTTTCCTTTAGCTACAATTGATACTCTCGGCTACATGAGGATTTTATGATAGAGGTGTTGAACAATATTTTCTCCCCTCAGTATTCTTATTCTTAAAAATAATTATACTTGTACTTTTTAAATAGATCATCCCCAAATTCTTGAAGACAAAGTAGAGAGAGGGAGAATATTACAATATATATTTTATCTAGAGTCATAAAGTCAGAGACTGTGCTAAACTTAAGACCGTTAGAAAGACCCTTAAATATACCTTGTCCAAAATGGAATTAATCATTTGGAAAGTTCCTTGTTGGACCTGGAGGCTGCACCTGTGCCAGGTGCAGAGGATTCCAAGACTCCAGGATGGGGAGAGCAGCTAGAGATGAGGAGCCTGGATGCCTGAATCACCTGGGGAGGGACTACATGAATGAGAAATAAACCTTTATTATAATAGGCTGCTGGAGTTTGAAATTGACAGCTCCAGCATTAGCTTACCTTAACTGAATAATTTTAGATATATGGGAATTAGTCAGGTAGAGAAGGGGTAAAGAGAATTCTAGGATGCAGGTATTTTATGTTCATAGGGCATCAACTAGCAGAATATAATACAGGAACTGCAAGGAGGTCATTATGGAGAGAGCATGGAATAAGTGTGGGGATGGAAGTAGGTGAGGTTAGAGAGATGAACTAATTATTAATCCTTTCAGGCTTTCCTCTCTCCAGCCCATCTTAAAACATTTAGAATTCTTTATTGAGATATAATTCAAATACTGTCCAGTTCACCCATATATTAAGTGTACAATTCAGTGGTTTTTAGTATATTCACAGAGTTGTGCAACTATCACCACATCAATTTTGAAACATTTTCATTACTCCTAAAAGAAGCTCCATACTCATTAAGCCGTCACTCCCCATTTTCTCCTAAGCCCTCCTGCCCCTGGCAACCATGAATCTACTTTCTGTCTCTATGGATCTGCCTATTCTAGATATTTTTCTTTGGTAAATGGAGTCATAGTATATATGGTCTTTTTTTGACTGGCTTCTTTCACTTAGTATAACGTTTTCAGGTTTCGCCCATGTTGTTGCATGTGTCAGTATTTCATCCCAACTTATTGTCGAATAATATTTAATTGTTTGTCTATACTGCATTTTATTTATCTGTTCGTCAGTTGATGGCAATTTGGGTTGTTTCCAGTTTTTGGCTTCTTTGAATAATGCTACTATAAACATTCATATCAAATGTTTGTGTGAACATGTTTTCATTTCTCTTGGATATATACCTTGGAGTGGAGTTGCTGGGTTGCACAGTCATTTTTACGTTTAGCCTTTTGATGAACTGCCAGACTGTTTACCAAAACAACTGCACTATTTTGCATTCCCACTGCTAGTGGGTTTTACTTTCTCCATAACACAGCCAAAACTTATTATCTTTATTATTATTATTATTATTGTTATTATATCCATTCTAGTGGCTATGAAGTGGTATTTCATTGTGGACTTGATTTTCATTACCTTGATGGCTAATGCATTAGGCTTTTGTAGAATCTAGACAACATTGCCAGATACTCTTCTAAGCCCTTTACATTTATTAATTCATTTAATCCTTTAACCGGTCCTTGAAGTAGGTATTATGATCCCCATTTCATAGGTGAGAAAACTGAGGCAGAGAGTTACTCAGTTTTAAAAGGTAGTAAGCAGCATTGTCAGATTTGAGCCCAGGTAATCAAATGCCAGACGTCTTGGAAGTATGATTTTTTAATAGTAGATGGCTCAAATGTTGGTTTCCAGATCACTTCAGTCATAGAACTAGCACTCGGTCTCATTTTGTATCTGACAAACTAATTGGCTTAACTTAAGTTGGTTATAAAATTCTTTCAAGACAGACATTCTGACCAGGTAGGTGTTTTTATGCAGTTGAGAATCTTGAAGTGGGGACACAAAAATAAAGTTAACTAGCATGTCTTAACTCACCATTACTTCAAGAAATTTGATGCGAGTGATTAGCATTGTTGGCGCAGGAAACTCCCGCAATGTGAATCTTTTAAGTGAAAGAAAACTCACTGGTTAAATTTGGATGTGAAGGGATTGACTACAGACATTCCTAAAGACAACTTATCTTTAAAGAAGAGAATTTAAATTTGAAGATATATTTTTGCCTATACTTTTAAAAATCAGATTTATTCAGGTATAGTTGGCATGCAATAAGCTGCATATATTTAGTATACAATTTGATAAGTTTTTAAAAATGAATATGCCCATGAAGCCATCACCACAATAAGGTGATAAACATAGCCATCAATACTTAGCCTCCAAAAGTTTCCTCATGCCACTTTTTAATCCCTTCTACCCACCTGTCAATGCTCTGTCCCAGGCAACCATTAATCTGCTTTTTGTCACCATATATTAATTTTTTGTTTTGTTTTTCAGAAGTAATCATTCTCTTAAATTTCTACATTGAATTTCTGAATTTAGAAATCACACTTCTTTGTTCCATAGTTTATTTTACCCTAATTGTATCTCCATAAATGTCCTCATTATGTTTTTTCCCCCTCATTGTGGTTTTAAAAATTTTTTAGGTAACATATTTAATGTGAATTTTCCCTTTTTAATGATTTTTAAGTGTCCAATTGAGCATCATTAGTTACATTTAAAATGTTGTGCTACCATTACTACTATCCATTACCAAAACTTTTTCATCATTTCATACTGAAACTGTGTACCCATAAAGCAATAACTTCCCATTCCCTTCTCCTTCAACTCCAGGTTACCTCTAATCTACTTCCTGTCTCTATGAATTCACTTATTCTGAACATTTCGTATAAGTAGAATCATTCAATATTTGTCCTTTTGTGTCTGGCTTATTTCACTCAACACAGTGTCTTCAAGGTGCATCCCTGTTGTAGCATTTATCAGAACTTGATTCCTTTTATTGGCTGAATAATATTTCATTGTATGTAATATACCACACTTTGTTTACACATTTATCTGTTGATGAACAATTGGATTGTTTAATTGTTTTTTAAAGATTCGTGTCTGGATTATTAAAAATAGTATGAAACTGTGTATATATATATATATATATATATATGTTTATATGCCTGTCTGCTTTAATTTTTTAATTAGTAGACTTTACTTTTTAGAACAATTTTAGGTTTATAGAAAAACTGAGCAGCTTGTTCCCATATAGCCGCTGCACACAGTTTACCCTAGTAACTTCTTAAATTAATATGGTATATTTGTTACAATTAATGAACTAATACCGCTTCATTGTTTATTCAGATTTCCTTAGTTTTTAACTAATGCCCTATTTTTTACTCCAGGATCCTAACCAGGGTACTTTTTAAATTTAGTTGTCGTGTCTTCTTAGGCTCCTGTTGGCTGTGATAATTTCTCTGACTTTCCTTGTTTTTGATAACCTTAGCAATTTTCGGGAGTACTAACCAGGTATATTGTAGGATACTCTATTGGAATTTGATGTTTTCCTCATGATTAGACTGGGATTAAAGGTTTGCGGCAGGAAGATCACAGTGGTAAAGTGCCATTTTCGACACATGATATCAAGAGTTCATACTATCAACATGATTTATGATTCTTGATGCTGGCCTTGATCAACTGGCTCTAAAGTAGTGCTTGTCAGATTTTTCCACTCTGTAGTTATTCCCCACCCCCCTCCCTCATTTTCCACACTGTACTGTTTGGAAGTCACCGCAGGCATCCCACACTTAAGGGGTAGGGAGCTCTGCTTCCCCTACTTAAGAGAACAGTGTCTACATAATTTATTTGGAATTCTTCTGTACAGGAGACTTGTCTCTTTTCCTTCATTTAATAATTAATTTACTCTTTTGTTTATATCAATATGGATTCGTGGATATTTATTTTATACTTTGGGTTATAATCCTACAGTACTTTATTTACTTTGTCGCTCAAATTGTTCCAGCTTTGGCAATTGGGAGCTTTAGTTTGGCTGTAGTGTCCTTTTGACATACCCTCATTAGTGAGTGTGTCTGTGTGCCTGTGTGCACTCACGTGTGTGTCAGGGTATATGTGAGTGAATGTGTAAGCACTTCCTTACTTTTTGGCACGACAAGGTGCTCCAGATCATCATGTATATTTCCTGTCCCAGTTGTAGAATCAGCTATTTCTCCAGGGAACCCTGGTTCCTTCTACTAGATAATGGTGTTAGAAACCAAGATCTAAGTGCTAGGTGTGCTCTGTATTAGTTTTTATTTCTTAGAATTTTATGTAATATAGCGTATGCTTTTTTTTCATCTGGCTTCTTTCACTCAGCATGATTATTTTGAGAGTAATCTATATCATCATGTTTATCAATAGTTCATTTATTTCATCATTGATTAGTAGTCCATCGTGTGATATGTTTGTCGCAGCCAAAGAGGGCTGCGAGAGTCCAGAGGCCAAAGAAGACACAAGCATTTTCTGATACATGAACTTTTATTCAGGGCTAACTTACAGAGTGAGAAGTTATGGAGAGATCATGCCAGCTCTCTCAGGCCTAGCAGGCATTGCATTTGCAGGGAAGACGACTGAGACCCAGCGATGCAAAAAGGGCAGAAAGCCTTTTATAAGGGTTTAAGACAAAGGCCTTCCTAAGTGTGTGTGTGGGGGGGGCATAGATGCAGGGCCAGGTTACTCTGACCTGGGGGTTGGTGCAGGAAGGACTAGAATAGCACTTGAGCAATTACATTTTGCTCTTTTTGTGAGACTAACAGCTTCTCACTTCCGGCCTGCTTGGTTAAAGTTACATTTTAAGGTCAGTTTACCCTTTTTCTCTTTACTAGCTTAGAAAGACACTAGGTTAAACGTTTAGCTGCCTAAGTCATGCAGACTGCTGTGCACCAAAGATCTGCAGGCCTGTTTTGCTTAGGCCGTGGGTTGCCACAATGTTGTAGTTTGTTTATCCGTTCACCTCTTGATGAATATTTGAGTTGTTTTCACTTTGAGATATTACAAATACAAATGTGTATATACTCTTTGTATGGACATTTGTTTGAATTTTTCCAGGTAAATGCCTAGTTATAAAATGGCTGGAAAATTAGTAGGTGTACATTTAACTGCCAGACTGCTTTCCAATGTGGTTGGACTATCAGTATATTAGATACATATATAGTGAATGTATATACATATATATACTAATAATTATTAGTAGTATGTTAGTGTGTTCTAATTTTTCCATATCCTGGATAATTCGTATGGTCAATTTTTTTCTAATTCAGCATTTTTTTAATGGAACAACTGTAGGTTAATAGAAAAATAATACAGAAGGTACCGGGTTCCCATATACCCCCCCACATACAGTTTTCCCTATTATTAACATTTAGCTTTAGTGTGATATCTTTGTAACAACTGGTATAATTATATTATATAATTATACTACTAACTCTAGCCCAGAGTTTACATTAGGTTTCACTCTTTCTGTTGTATAGTTACATAGGTTGTTGGTTTTTTTTCTGGTAACTTATATACAGCTCATTTATCCACTTTTAAATATACATTTCAATGGTGTTAATTATATTAACAACATTGTGCCTCTATAACCATCATCCATTTCCAAAACTTTTCCATCTCCTCAAACAGAAACTCAGTACTAATTAAACATAATTCTACATTCCCCTCCCCCTCCCAGCCACTAGTAGCCTGTCTTCTGGTTCCCAACTGTATGAATTTGCATATTCTGCTTATTGCATGTAAATGAGATAATAAATGATTGTTCTTTTGTAGTCTGGCTTATTCCACTCAATATGCTATTTTCGAGGTTCATGCGTGTTGTAGCATGCATCGGGACTTCATTCCTTTTTATGGCCAAATAATATTCCATTGTATATATATGCACCACACTTTGTTTATCCATTCATCTGTTGATAGACACTTGGGTTGCTTCCATCTTTTGGCAATTGTGAATAATGCCACTATGAATATCAGTGTGCAATATCTGTTTGAGTGCCTGCCTTCAGTTCTTTGGGTATGTTCCTAGAAGTGGTATTGCTGGGTCATATGGTATCTAGATGCCTAACTTTCTGAGGAATTGCCGAACTGTTTTCCTTAGCGGCTTTACAGATTTAAAGTCTCACCAGCAATATATGATGGTTCCTACACATCCTCTCCAACACTAATGTTCTGTTTTTTTTTTAAGTAACAGCCATTCTAGTGCATGTGAGGTGGTATCTCGTAGTTTTGATTTGCATTTCCTTGGTGGTTAATGACATTGAGAATCTTTTTATGTTTATTGGCCATTTGTGTGTCTTCTTTGGAGAAATGTCTAAGTTTTTTTCCATTTTAAAATTGGGTTGTTTGTCTTTTTTATTGTTAAGGTATAGGAGTTCTTTTTGTATTCTGAATATTAAACCTTTAGATATATGGTATCTAAATATTTTCTCCCATTCTGTAAGTTGTCTTTTTACTTTCTTGATAAAACTCTTTGCTGCACAAAATTTTTAAATTTTGATTAAGTCCCATTTATCTATATTAGTATTTTTAATTTTGGCAGTTCTTATAGATGTGTAGTGATAACTCATTGTGGTTTTAATTCATTTCCCTAGTAACTAGTGATGTTCATCATCTTTTCATGTGCTTATTTGCCAATTGTATATATTTTTCGGTGTGTCTGTTCAAATCTTTTACTAACCTTTTTTTTATTGGACTGTTTGTTCTCTTATTTTGAATTTTGAGAGTTCTTTATAAATTCTCACGCAAATCCAAATACGTGATTTGCAAATACTTTCTTCCAGTCTGTAGCTTGTTTATAAGTTCTCTTAACAGTGTCCTTTGAAGAGAAGGTTTTTTTAGTATTGATAAACTGTAATTTATCAATTTATATGTCTATGGATTGTGATTTCAGTGACATAGGTAAAAAATCTTTACCAAACACAAATTCACAAAAATTTTCCCTTGCATTTTCTTCTGGTTTTATAGTTTTAGGTTTTATATTTACATCTATGATTCATTTTAGGTTACTTTTTAATGATATGAGGTGTGGATCAAAGTTCATTTTTTTGCATATGGCTATCTGATTGTTACATCACCATTTGCTAAAAATACTATTCTTTATCCACTTAATTGCCTTTGTACCTTTGATGAAAATCAGTTATTTATATATGTGAGGTCTGTTTCTGGACTCTCCATTCAGTTTCCTTGTTCTGTTTGTCACACTGTGTCAACACCACAATATGTTGATTGCTCTATTAGTCTTGGATATTAGAAGTGTTAGTGCTCCAACTTTATTCTTTTTCAAAATTGTTTTGGCTGTTGTAGGTCCTTTGGATTTCTATATGGATTTTAGAACAATATTCTGAAATATGTCAATTGCTACAAAAAAGCCTGCTGCAATTTTGATTGGGATTGAGTTGAAATAATAAATCAATCTGGGGAGAATTGATATTTCACTATTATTTAGCCATCTAACACATAAACATGGCATGTATCTCCATTTCTTTGGGTGTTTCTTTCAGCAATGTTTTATAGCTTCCATGCACAGATCTTTTGCATCTTTTGTCGGTTTTATCTCTATTTCATATTTTTTATGCTAACATAATGATTTCTTTAGTAGTTTCATATTGCTGTGTAACAAGTCACTACAAACTTAGTGACTTACACCACCACCCATTTCTTAGATCGTGGTTTCCATGGATCAGAGACACGGCATGAGTTGGTTGGAGCCACTGCTCCAGGCTCACATGACTGCAATCAGTGTATCAGGCAGGACTGCATTCCCTTCTGAGGCTCAGGGTCCTCTTCCAAACTCAGGCAGGTTGTTGGCAATTCAGTGTCTTACATATGTAAAACTCTTGGTAGTGTCTGTCCTTTTGAAGTCAGCAAGAGAATACCTCATTGATGCTTTTTAAAGGTTCCTGCCTAAATCAGACCCACCCATATACTCTCTCCTTTGATTAACTCAAAACCCCCAAGTAATTTGGAATCTTTTATGTCGGCAAAATTCCTTTTGCCATAAATGTAACATAATCAGAGGAGTGAAATCCATCAAATCAACAATCTTGCCACAAAACTCAATTCATCATATTAGTAAACTAAAAATGTAGAAATCACATACATCAGGGGATGGGAATTTTGGAGAGCATCTTGTAATTATGCCCAATTTCTGCTTTATATTGTTTCATTGTTAGTGTGTAGAAACACATTGCTATTTTGAATTGGGAAAGCGTTCAATCTTTTATCATTAAGTATGATGTTGGCTGCAGTTTTTTCATTGAGGAATTTCCCTTCTATTCTTAGTTTGCTGACAGTTTTATTAGGAGTAGCTGTTGGTTTTTGTTAAGTGCTTTCTCCACATCTATTTAGATGACCATATGGTTTTTCTTTTTTAGTTTACTAATCTGATGAGTTGAGTTTTGTGTTACGTTAATTGAGTTTTTCATTTAAAGCCAATCTTGCACTCCTGGGATAGCTGCACTTCATCATGATGTAATAACAGTTTTATGGGGTGTTTGATTTGACTTGTTAAAATTGTGTTTAGAATTTTTGAATTTTCATTCATGAGGTATATTGGCCTGTTGTTTTCTTTGCTTGTAATGACTGTCTGTTTTGGTATCATGGATCCCAAGAAATAAATGGCATATTTTCATATTAATAGAGTAAAATTAAAAAAAACAACAATGAAATTTAGGGCTCCAAAAATGCATGTATTTTGGGAACAGGCTATTCTTTGGTATGGCTTTCCATTATGGCAGTGGGCATAGTGTGCAAAGAAAGCATTGAAACTTCCTTAATCTTGAAAAGTTGATTTAATTTTGTCTCTTCAGTTTTTATAGTGAACTAAGGAATTATTCATTAATTCCTTCATTTTGCAAACATCTATCTGCACTATGTCATTAAACAGCTTACTTTGCTATTTTTACAATACGCACAGCTTTATCCACACTAACATATCTAATGATCTAATGCTCATGAAACTTCCTGTGATCAGTGCTATTATCTCACTTTTAGAGAGGGGGAAATTGAATTCTGAAACCTTGGAGCTAGTGAATAGTAGAGCCGAAATTCTCAACAAGGTCTTCTGTTCTCAAATCCAGTATTATTTTCACTTTATGCCTCATGTTTTTTAGTTCTGCACCATTCCAGTTATTAAGTGGTTGGCAGGCTCATGGAATAATCTGAGTGCATTCAGAAAGGCATATGTGCCATCCAGACTTGTGATATGGTTAGTTTATTTTTTGTAATAATACAATTTTGAGAGCTGGAATTGGATATTTTTCATTCTAGCTTGAGGCAATTCTCAAGTATTCACAAAGGGATAATTGTAGGTGAAAGCTGGCACTGGATGCATACTACAAAGAAATGTGTATACAAAGGTGACTTCTTTGACCTTCCTGACACATTTTTCTGAGTTTTGAATCCAGTGCTCTATACGCTCTGCAGTTATTCAGGCCCCTCTGCAGATGTGCTGACCACCCACAAAAATATACCTGCTTTTTATACCCATGTCAAGTAACAGGGTACTCAATAAAAAGTGATGTATTAAAGAAGTTTATTATCTCACATGATAAGGATGGAGGAAAGTAGATCTGGAGTTGGTTAATCAGTGGCTCAGTAATGTCCTCAGGGTCCCAGACTTCCCATCTT
>PVKY010003129.1:0-22683 GCA_004027775.1 Bradypus variegatus | reverse complement strand
TCCTGCAGGTGGAACCTCGTGGCCTGTGGCTTCGTCTCCCTCTCTGTGCCCCAACCCTGCTCTCCATCCCCAGGACCAGCCGAGCCGGGCCCTGAGCTGCTCTTTCCCCCCAGGCCCCCGTCTGCATGGCCTCACAGGCAGCAGGGTCCAGAGCACACACACACCAGTTCACCCCTTGTCTCAAGCTTCCTGAGCCTTCTCGAGAGCAGTTGGAGCCTCCTCATGCAAGGCCTGGCCAGTCCGCCCCTGTGGGCACCCCTCCCCTTCCCACCCTGACTGCTGCCCCGGGGTGGCTCCCAGCTGCCCTTGCCCCACCTGACGAGGTGAGACTTCCTTCCCATGGCCCCTGCACCCCCTCCTCATTCCACATGGACTTGGGGGGCGGCCCATGCCTCATCCCCAGGGACTGTCCTCCTTGAAGGCGCGGCCCTTCTCTGCCTCGAGAGGCTCCAGAACTTGGGGTGAGCTGGAGGCACCTAGTGTTTGCTGCACACGTGCTGAAGAGGTTTAAGCTGCTCAGGGTCACAGGTTCTTTACCTGGAGCACCACTTACCCGTGGCCACTGTCACAAATGAACACAGCCTTGGTGGTCCGGAACGACAGAAGTCTGAGATCAGTTCTGCTGGGCAGGTGGTGACAGGGCCGTGCTCCCTCTGAGGTCCAGGAAAGACCCCTTCCTGGCCTCTTCCCGCCCCTGGAGGCTTCCATGTCAGCACCGTCACGTTTGCCCGGGCGCCGTCCTCGCAGCCCCTTCCCCTCTGCCTTTATCCTGCTCTGGCAAAGACCCCGTGACTTCACTGGGACCCATGCAGATGATCCAGAGTCATCTCCCATCTCAAAACCCTGAACTGCATCTCCAAAGACTCTTTCCAAATGAGCCACCTCCACAGGTTCCGGGGCTGTCCTTCAGCCCCCACACTTGGTATTTGGGGCCCCCCATCCCAACCTGTGTGGCCGCCACACCTCCCAGCACCCCCGCCGCCGTGTGCCCCACCGGACGAGAGCAGCTGCCACACGGCCTTGCTGGACGTTGCTCCAACTGCGCCTTTCCTTGACGCCGCACAGCCCTTGCCTACCTGGCCAGGTGTGCGGGAGGGGGTCTCCTGCCTCTGGACCTGCCCCTTCAGCCGGCACTGGGCTCACGCCTTCCACAGGTGCCTCTGAGCACACACCAGAGGGGCTGGGTGGTGAATCCTGGGCACAAGCCAGGGCCCCCAAGCCTTTGCCATACTCTCTCCGGTGGAAGGGATGGTCTGCTCTGCCCTGCTCTTTGGTGGGTGCCCAGGGGACAAGGGTGGCGTGGGGCACACCGGGGCTGTGTGACCCACTTGAGTCAGAATCCAATAGGCAGACAGCCCTGTGGGGTCCTCACCCAGAAAGCACATCCTCTGTTTTGTCCTCCATGGAGGCATCAAAAGCCATTAAAGCCGCCCTCCATGCGTCCCTCAGGGTGGGGGTACGGGCACCCTGCCACGGTGCCAGCCTGGGTGCTCAGCACAGGGGCCTACAGCATCCCTTTGCTTCCTCCTTAAGTTCCTCATAAGCTGCCCCTCCCCGGGCTCTTACTTCCCACCCAAGACGACTGGAAATTCCTCGGCTCCTCCAACAGCTTCACCGTGGGTGGAGTCAGACTCGGGCATCTAGAGTGTCTGGTGTCACCTCGTCGTGTGAAGCCTGGTTGCAGGCCGTGGTGGTCAGTGGCTCCCCTGGAACCGAGTGGGCAGGCCCGCCCGGCCCGTGGCTCATTTTTCGGTGGGATTGTTTTCTTATGGTGAGTTTTCACAGTTGTTTGTCTTGGATGCAAATACTTGGTCAGGGAAAGTCTGCAAATACTTTCTCTCAGCCTGTGGCATGTCTTTTCATTCTCTTTTGTATCTTTCACTGAGCAGAAGTTTTTCTATTTAATGAAATTCAACTTCCCATTTTTTTCCTCCATGGGTCGTGCTTTTTGTTTTTTTTTTATCTTGAAACTCATTGCCAAACCCAGGGTCACCTCAGTTTCCTCTGTTATCTTCTCAAGGGTGTTTAGCTTTGCACTTGACATCTATTGCTTTGAACTGTGTTGAGTTCATTTTCGTGAAAGGGAGGGAGTCCGTGTCTGAATCCATTTTTTTTGCACGTCGGTGCCCAGCAGTCCGGCCCGCCTGCCCCAAGACCCCCTGCCTGTACCCAAGGCATCTCCTGCTGGGGTCGGCCGGACGTGGCATCTGTCCCTCCACGCTGCTCGCCAAGCCCTGCTCTCGCCGTCCTCGCTGTCGTGGTCCTGGCAGCCTGCAGTGTCCGTGGAGCCGGGGACGCCATCTCCCGCTGCCCCTGGTGTTGTGGTGGCTCTTCTGGGCCTCGGGCCCCTCCGTCTAGACCTCAGGTCCAGCTGTTGTGTCCACAGAGTGACTTCCTGAGCTGTGCCGAGCCTGCGGGTTCCGCCGGGAAGCGCTGGTTCTTCACCACTCGAGTCTCCTGCCCGGGGTGGGGGGTCCCTCCCTCAGGCGTCTCCGGTGCCCCTTCTCACACGAACCTGTACGCATCTGTTTCTTCTGAGTCTCTTCTCTGCAGTGCTAATGTAGATAGTGTTGTGTTTTTAATTTCAAATTCCCATTGTTCTCTGCTGGTGGACAGGAAGGCTTTGTGTATTAGCCTCTATGTAGCCTTAGTTGCTGAAGCTGTTTTGTTGATTCTTTAGGATTTTCTGTATAAACAATTGTGTTATCTCTTAACAAAGGCAGTTTTATTCCTTCCTACTCGATCTGCATCCCTGTTGTTTCCTCCTCTTGCCTTGTTGCAGTGGCTGGGACTCCTGTGATGTTGACCAGGATGGTGACAGGGACATCCTCCTCGTGTTCCTGATCTTAGCGGAAAAGGATTTAGTTTCTCTCTGTTAAGTACAGTGTTAACTTTAGGTTTTAGTGGATATTTCCAAGATGAGGAAGTTACCCTCTACTTCTGGTTCACTGAGAATTTTTATCATGAATGGGTGTGGTGTATTTTCAGACGCTTTCTCTGCATCTCTTGAGATGATCAGGTGGTTTTTTCTGTACCTTTGGTTGACAGATTACATTAACTTACTGTTGAGTGTTGAGCCGGACTTGCCTAGCTAGAAAACCCCCCTTGGTTGTGGGATGTGATTTGTCAGGCCTTTGTGGAGGGGGAGGTTAGTGCATCTATGTGCAGGAGATTTTGGTTACAGTTTTCTTTCCTGTTATGTCTTTGTCCGGTTTTGACATTATGGTGACGCTGGCCTTGTAGGATGGGTGGGAAGTGCTCCTTCTGCTTCCGTTTCTCCGGAAGGGTCTGTGGCGGGTGGCACATAATGGGATGTGCCAGCGGGACCCCCTGACCCTCTTTGCCCACCCAGTGTCTAAATCCTTGTGTCTCCACCACGCCTTCCACCTGCCCCCAGCATGTGCTGGTTTGCAGCTGTTACATCCCCAGAAAGGGCCATGCTCCTTTAACCCATTCCCCTGGGTGCAGAGCTGCTGTGGGTGGCCCTGTTGGTTAGGTTGCTCCCATGGAGATGGGACCCCGCCCATTCAGGTGGGTCTTGATCGTCCTCCTGGAGTCCTTTAAGAGAGAAGAAAAGGAGAGCTCACAGAGAAAAGCTCTGGAGAAGCAGAGAGAGGGCCCCAGAAGCTCCAAGAGGAGCTGCTGGAACGAGGAGCTGAAAGTAGCAAAACCCGGGCGTGAAGGCCCAGCAGACGCCACCATGTGCATTCCATGTGCCAGAGGAGTCCCAGAAGCCGGCAGCCTGTCTTCAGAATCCAGGTGTCAACTTATTGAAGCCTTGAGTTGGACATTTTCACAGCCTAAGAACTGCAATCGTAAGTTAATAAATCCCCATTGCAAAAGCCAGCCCATGTCTGGTGTATTATACTCCAGCAGCTCAGCAAACCAAAATGCCAGAGCGATCCCTCCTGCCCCGCATATCCTTTTGTCCGCGAGGTCCTGGTCCTCACTGCTTTCTCCTCCTTGGGGCGTGAGGGAGGCTCGGGCGCTCGTACTGGGCTGCTGGGCACTTGCAGACGTTCGCCAACTCGTGGCCCCAGGGACACAGGCCCCTGCATGCCCCACCCACAGCTTCTGGGACATTCTCCTTTATGGCTTAGAGTCATGCTCACATCCCTCCACAGGGCACTGCTGGGAATGGGACCCAGGCCTCTCACTCTCCTGCACCCCTCCCTGCCACAGAGACTTGGGTAGAGACCCCCAGCAGACCCCACATGGCAGACAGGGTACAGCAGGCATCCCAAGAGCTGAGGGTGGGGGGGTGACCCATGTGGAGTGGGCTGGGGCCTTTCAGGGGGGATGCTCCGTGAGTGTCCTTGGGCATAAGGGAGCATGGCCATGGGAGCCCAAGGGGAGGCCAGTGACATGCAGCCGGGGGTCCTGGAGAGGTGAGTGGCATGGGCCAGCCCATGCATTGCCTTATGGGACACATTCAGGACTGTGACCCTGGGAGCTGCACCTCAGCAAGTGACAGAGCAGCTCGGAGAGGGGGAGCAGGGTGGGAATGTTGCTCAAAGGCACCTGAGGCCCAAGGACAGGCCTGAACCTCATCGGTCACTTGTGCCGCATCAGCATGCACCAACACGTGTCAGCACGCATCAGCACACAGCACATATTGGCATGCAACATACATCAACATGTAGCAGCACACAGCACATAATGCATCAACACGTGTCACACATCACGCAGCACATCATGCAACACGCATCAGCACACATCAACATGTCAGCGCACAGCAATAACGCATCAACATGTCAGCACACAGCACATAACACTCATCAACACGTCAGCACACAGCACATAACACGCATCAACGTGTCAGCACGCAGCACATAACACTCATCAACACGTCAGCACACAGCACATAACACGCATCAACATGTCAGCGCACAGCACATAACACACATCAACATGTCAGCGCACAGCACATAACACGCATCAACATGTATCAGCACACAGCACATAACACGCATCAACATGTCAGCACACAGCACATAACACTCATCAACACGTCAGCACACAGCACATAACACATCAACATGTGTCAGCACACAGCACATAACACTCAACACGTCAGCACACAGCACATAACACGCATCAACATGTGTCAGCACACAGCACATAACACTCAACATGTCAGCACACAGCACATAACATGCATCAACATGTTGCCACACATCAGCACACAGCACGTATCAGCATGCAACACGCATCAACATGTATCAGCACACAGCATGTAACACGCATCAACACGTGTCAGCATGCATCAGTGCACGTGAGGGTGAGCAGCCCACAGCCGGAGCAGTGCAGCAGCGATGCCTGTTGAGAATGGCGCTGGCCCTGCCCAGGCTGCACACACCCACTTCCTGCAGCCTTCCCCAGGCCTGCAGCTGTTGCCCCCAGCTCTGCCCCCGGGCTGGTCCCCCAGCCTGCTGGCTTACTCGGGCCTCTGAGCCGAAGGCTGGTGTCTGTCCAGGGATCCCATCCCTCGCCCCCCTGCTGCCTTAATCCCTGCAGCCCATCAGGCCGACTGCCTCAATCTTGTTTAATAATCTGAAGAGAGCCTTGCAAGGGGCAGGTCAGGAAGGGCCGCGAGGCAGTGGGCTGTGACTTCCCCATGTCAGGCAGCCTGACTGCTGATAACATTTTTATGATTTATGGTTTATTCCAGCAAATGACCTGGTGTGAGGTGCAGGGACTGGGCGAGCAGGTGGGCACTGTGCTCAGAGGGCAGGGCAGGGTGTGTCTGTCCCTCTGTCTCACACACACTCACACAGGTGCACGCTGGCACACACTTGCATGTACACGCACGCAGCACATGGTCACGTACGCCTAGGCACACTCACACACGTGCACTCCATAAAGCCCAGCCTCTTGGCTGGGAACGTGGCCCTCCCTTTCGTGTTTAGCTCCCCTGTCCCTTCTTGAAGGTTTGGTGTTTGGCTGAGCAATATGTGTTCCAGAGCTGGCCAAGAAGGAAACCAGGTTGATTCCTAGCTTCCAGGGGCTTCCATGGGTCCAGTTGGAGCCAGTGGGACTTAGCTGGGAGGGGACTCTGAGAGAGAAGCCAGAACTTGGCTGGGTTTGAGGCCCCCTTTCTCCCCATGGGGCATCTGGAGAGGTGACATAGTCAGCAGGGGGCCACAAGGGCCAGATCACAGCCAGGGGTGTCCTGAAGGCTCAGCCCCAGGACCCTGGGTTGACGGGAGCTGTCCGCGGCCACCAAGAGAAGGCGAGGGCTGAGCAAGAACTGCTGCCCGACCCGGCAGCCCCACCTTAGTCTCTGCCACCAAGCACCAAAGGCGGGGACACAGGTGGTGACCATCAGGCACCGGAGACCAGTAGCCAGAAGGTGGGAGCAGCCCATGGGGCCACCAGCAGCTGAGCAGCCCCATGCACAGCCTCTCCGCTCGGCCAGAAGGACGGCTGGTGCATATCACAGCACGCATGAGCTCTGAAGACGCAGTGTTGGGTGAAATGAGCCCCCCACAAAGGGGCACACAGTGGTGATGTCTCTTATGTGAAATGCTTAGAATAAGCAGGTTCAGAGAGACAGGAAGCAGAGTGGTGGTCACCAAGGGTGGCTGCAATTACCACTTAATAGGAGCAGGTTCTCACCTGGGGGTGAGAAGGCTCTGGAAACAGTGTGACGATTGCACACACTGCGTGTACCGAATGCCCCTGAATTGTAACTTAAAAGTGGCTAAAATGGTAAGTCGTATGTTATGGCTGCCATACCACAATAAAAGGAATGTTATAGATCCAGAAATAAATAGCATAATACTGTGTGATAGGAGCACAGAATGCAATTTTTCTTGTAGTAACCAATATGTTCAGGTGCTGATTGTGGTGATAAATGTACGGCTTTATGATGATACTGTGAACAACTGATTGTACACTGTGGATGAGTGTATGGTATGTGAATATAACTCTATAAAACTATAGGAAAATAAAAAAAATAATAATAAAAAAATAAATTAAAAAAAAAAACTGCAGGCGATTCCGACACACAGCAGGGTGTCTCTGTCATCTGTCGCGGTTGTTTCCAAATCCGGCTGTGGCATCACTGGTCTCGGGTTGGGGTTGCAGGCCACCAGCAGCCCGTTCCCCTTGGGGCTCCCTCAGGTGATGAGAAGCTGGGTCTGGGGGTGTTGGTAAGGCGCTGGGGATCCAGCTCACTTGTGGAAAATAAATGGTCCGTGTTTGCTCCCTTCTTGGGTCGACAAGTCTCCGTGGACATGGGGTGAGTGGATGGGGGCACCTGCTCCCCTCGTCCTGGTGGGGCGCTCACGCCTGCTGGCCTGTTGTGAAGCAGCCGGGGGCACAGGCTCCAGGGTCAGGCCAGCAGGAGGCTAGTTTGGGGCCATCGTGCTGCGAGTCCCCTGCCCTGTTTCACATCTGCCACACCCAGCTGCACTGATCACAGTCAGTGTCACACCCCCTGCGAGGACGCTCGGGTGCAGGAGCAGAACGTGAGCCCCAAAGCGGCCGACCCAGCTGAGCAGGCGGTGAGTGGTGCCTGGCTTCACGGTGCTGACAGGCTCTCAGGCCCACTCCCGTTTGCTTGCCAAGGCCAGAGGGAGCGGGTGCTGGCAGACCCCACCCAGCACGCAGGCTGAGAGCAGAGAGGGGAGGCCGCCAGGCATGGGGCCTGGAAAAGGGACGGAGGGCAGACACCATGTGACCCCTGGGCCTGCCCCTCCAGGACCGCTGGGGACCCAGGCTCTCCTGGACGCAGCCCCCGGGGACCCCTGGGACGCTGGGGACCCAGCCTCTCCTGGACACGGCTCCCAGGAACCCCTGGGATGCTGGGGACCCAGGCTCTCCTGGATGCGGCCCCCGGAGACCCCTGGGATGCTGAGGACCCAGGCTCTCCTGGATACAGCCCCCGGGGACCCCTGGGATGCTGGGGACCCAGCCTCTCCTGGACACGGCTCCCGGGGACCCCTGGGACGCTGGGGACCCAGGCTCTCCTGGATTCAGTCCCCGGGGACCCCTGGGACGCTGGGGACCCAGCCTCTCCTGGACACGGCTCCCGGGGACCCCTGGGACGCTGGGGACCCAGCCTCTCCTGGACGTGGCCCCCGGGGACCCCTGGCAGCCAGAGGCTCAGCGACCAGGTCTGCCGAGGCTGCCCTGAGGTGGGAATCCTAGCGGAGCCAGCATTGCCGGGGTGCTGACAGCCCCTGTCTTCGCAGGCGACACGGCCGTGTTTAAGGACGGCAGGTACTGGATCCGGGGGCGCACGTCGGTGGACATCATCAAGAGCGGGGGCTACAAGCTCAGCGCCCTGGAGATCGAGCGGCACCTGCTGGCCCACCCCGGCATCGCAGGTGAGCGAACCCTGCCTGGCCAGCCGTGGGGGCTGTGGGGGCCATGGGGGCAGCCGGGGTGCCCTGCACTCTGCAACAGGAAGATCAGGTCTGAGAGCCCTGGGCTGTTAAGAACTTTGAACTTCAAAGGGGGTCCCGGGGTTAGTGGGGCCCCACAGCTCTCCTGGCCATGGGTCTGAATGGCCGTGTGTCCTCGGAAAAGGCTCCCGAGAGGCGCTTGTCCGCCATTTCCAGGCCTTGCGCCTGGCACTTCTCCAGGGCCCCCGGGCACTGCCTGAGTTTTGGCCTGCTCTTGCCGCAGATGTGGCCGTGCTCGGCATCCCGGATGTGACGTGGGGCCAGCGGGTCGCTGCGGTGGTGGCCCTCCGGAACGGGCACTCGCTATCCCACGGGGAGCTCAAGGAGTGGGCGAGGTAGGACCCAGGTGGGGCAGAGGAGGGGAGGGTGGGCAGTGGCTCTCCCAGGGTTCGGGTGGATCCGTGTGTAGGTAAAAACGGACTCGAAAGGCCAGGTGGCCGTAGTCCCTGCACTGAGGGCATCCCTGCCCTCCTCCCGCCCCCCGTGGAGGGCCCAAAGGAGAAACCTGCTCCTTTCCCATCTCTAAAGCGCTTGAAAACCTAAGGGGGCAAATGAACGCCCACCTCCCCCACGTGTCCAGGATGGGGCCTCGGGCCAGCATGAGTTCTCTGCCCCTTAGGAGGGACCCCCCCAGCTCTCATGCCTGGCTCTGTCCGAGCCCCCCGACGGCCGCGCAGCTCTGGGCCTGAGCTGGGGGAGTGCCAACCGCGGGCCCCTCCCTCTTCCTGCCTGCCCTGGCCGGGGCCAGCATGTGAATGGGCTGTGCTCCCAACGTCAGGGGCAGGGGACAGCAGGGGACAGTCAGGTGACCGTGGCCAGCAGCGCTCTGGGCTCCCCTCGTCGGCCGCCCCTTCCTCGCCCTCCCATTGTGGGAGGTGGGCACCTTGGGCACCTCTGCCCCTCCTAAGGGAGGCAGAGACCCCTGTCCGCCCCGACATTGTTTTGCCTAAAGTTATTTTTAATTTAAGGGTTTTTGAAATTCACACAATTGAGAGTTCAGCTGGAGGTGTTTCTAGCCTAAGTCTTAGTTGAGGGAAGAAAATCTGGTGGTTGCAGATTCCCTTTGGGTAACAAATCAGAATCATGGATGAGGCCTCCTCAGTGCCTCCAGGAAGGAGCCCCCTAAACAGGCCGTTGGCACAGACCCTTCCTGTCCCAGACCCTGGGGTGGGGCCAGCACCCCCTTCCCTGCCGAGGGGGTGGGGTCAGGCCAGGCCACTCCGTTCCTTCCGTCCCTCTGTCCCTCAGCAGCCCGGCTCATCACTGACCCTCCCCACCCAGCACCTTCCCTGCACAGGGCCTTTCCTCCCAGCCTTTCTGTGCCCCCCGTGTTCCCAGCGCACCCAGGGTGTCCACGTGCCCTCCTGGAGGCACCGCAGAGCTGTGGTGCCAGCGGGCGGCACAGAGGCTTTCAGCTTTACCTGTGGCAAATATGAATATCCCCCCAAAATTCTTTTTAGTAAATCCAAGAAATTTTCTCCTCTCCACTCCTCTGTCCCTCTGCCCTCCCCCTTCCACCCGGCCGCGCCGCCGCCTCCTTAGAGCTGAAGATCGTTGGGCCCGTCCAACGTGATTTCACAAACAGTCGGATCCTCGCTTCATCAGCAGAGCACAGCTGGGCAATTAAAGATTCCCCTGGATTTGCAAAATCTCAGTTGGAGGACGGTGGTTAGCAGAGGCAGGAGGAGCTGGTCCGCCGGCTGCTGCTCTGATTAAACAGTTACTTTGTTTAAATTAATAATAAGCATCTCCTGAGCCCAGCGCTTCTGAAGGGGTTTGGAGTCCAGGTGCCCAAGGACAGGCCCCGCTCCGGGTGTCGGAGCCAGGCGCACGTTTGACCCTCGGCCTGAGGGAGGGGAGGGTCTGCGCCTCCACTCTGCGAGGCAGACGCCCTGCTCCTTGGCGCTCTCTGCTGCTTGGCTCTTTCCGTCGTGGCTCGGTGTCCGGCCAGGGCTCATGCTGACCGCTCCAGCTATGCAGGGACGCCCTGAGACGGTTGCGGAGTGCCTGGGGGCCTGCCTGCCAGGCAGCGGGTGGCCGAGGTGCAGCCTGGGCCCTGGCAGTGCCCAGGCCGGGTGATTGAAGCCCATGCCTGGAGAGGGCGGCTCAGACCCGATGGGTGCCTGCGGGAGCTCACCCGCACCTCTCGGCCCTCCCGGACCCCGTCTGGCCCACGGCTGCCGCTGATCTCCACCCTTCGGGTGGTACTGCCATCCTTGTCCCCAGCAGCTGCTCAAGGGTCGCCCACTGGAACGTTCCTCGCCTGACGGCTGCCTGTGGCAGAGTAGCTCAGGCCCTCCTCTCGGGTCTGCCCCCTGCTTCTGCAGCCTTCTCAGGACGCGGCTGCTGGATGTGCCCGTTTAGCACTAAAACCAGGCACAAGGGACTGGGCAGAAGAGAGGCGAGAAGACACCAGCACAGCTGTCAGGGACGAGGGAGGGACGTCCCAGGAGACCCCCCAGTCGCTAAAATCATTGTGAGTATTATAGGGACTTGATGCTGTCACATCAGCTGTTTGGATGAAATGGATAAACTCCTTGAAAGGCACAGTTACAAAAACTGACACAAAAGTGGAAAAGCTCTGTATCTGTTAAGTAAATCAGATTCATAACTTAGAACATTCCCAAAAAGAAAACACAGGCCTAAAAGTCTTCTGTTAAATTCTTGCAAACATCTAAGGAAGAAATAAAACCAGGCTACACAGGCCTATAATGAAACGGAGGAGGAAGGAACACTTCCTAACGCGTTCTGTGAGGCCATCGTCACCCTCTCCAGAACCAGGGTCAGAAGAGACCATAGAGACACAGACACAAAAGATCCTTAAAATACCAGCAAGTTGAATCCATAAGTGGGAAGGAAACTCCCGGACTGGTGGGAAAGGAAAGGCTTGGGGCAAGGGCTGGCAGCAGGCTGGAAGCACCCCCAGCCACGCAGGGGACGGACGGTTCCGGGAAAGCTGCCTCCGAAGGGGAGAGGCTGAGCTGCTGGTGGCCTTTTTGTGAGAGCCTACGGGAAACTGAGCAAGGGCTGCTTTGAGTGAGGAAGAGTCTTCCGGTGAAGGAGCACTGAATAGCCAACCACTCAACAGGCAGGGCCGGGGAGAGAGCCGGCCCGAGCAGGGGCAGGGGGCAGCAGGCTGCGACTTCCCCGCTGGGCCCTGGGGACGCTGGCCGCAGGTAGGTGTGGAGGCCACAGCGAGCATCCTTGGGGTGCATCCGTGCACTGCTCTCTTTTCTTGAGAATGGGGTTGTGGTCTCGAGTCTCCTTAAGAACCTGCAGAGGGTTTTCCCACCAACTGTGACTGGGACTGTTTCCCATCCAGTTACGTTTTTTTCTATGACATAATTCTTCAGGGCATCCTGGAAATCTCAAGAAATTAACTCTTCTGGCTCCTGCCCGCCTCCCGCCTTCTCACCTTTGGGGACCAGTGCCAGTGCCCCTCATGAGCCCACCCCCTGTCACCACCTGGCTCACCCCTGGGAGATCTGGGCGGCAGAGCTCCTGGCAGCTGGTTGAGGCGCCTCTACACGAGAATATTTTGGAAATCACGTTGCTGTGGGAAGATGCATCCTAAATCAGCTGTCCTCAGCGTCGTCCCTTTGTCCTCATCCCACCCTGGAGATGACGGGGGACCGGGTGAGGGCGGAGAGGACGAAGCCAGCATTCTCTAGCAGCACCTGGCCCTGCGTCCTGGGCCTCCCCCCCCCCTCGCCCTCCTGTATCGCAAGTGTCGCTGCCCCTGGCAGGAGACGCACGTCCCTCGGCACGATGGTCCACAGCTGTCTCCACTTGCGAGCTCTGCGGTGCCAGGCTGCATCACGAGTATCGCTCACTGAGTGTGTAGCGTTCGAACCAACGTGAGCCAGTCACGCAGGACACGCTTAATGCCCCCAGCAGCAGGTGGTGACAGTGTGCTCGGATACCCCTGCCCAGGGAAGCTGGTTGGAGATCCCGTGCCCGGCCTCTCCCGGGGGTGCCCACAGGCTCCTGGCAAGGAAGCAGGTGCTCAGCAGGAGACCCCTGCATGCCACAGCCCAGGATGGGCCTCTTGTTAAGGAGCAGAGGGAGCCCTCCTGGCCCCTGGTCCCAGACGAATGCTCAGAAGGCACACACGCCTTCTCCAGGGGGCCTGGGCCCCTAGCCTGAGCTGCTGGGAGGACGCCGGGGGCAAAAGGCACGTTCAACTGTCGGCTTTTACAGACAGTGCTGTCTTCACTAGGTCAGGGTTAGGCTCCGTGTCCACACGGCCCCTCTGCGGCTGGCGGGGAAGGCGGCACCCTGAGCCTGGGCTGCGCTCAGAGCCCCTGCTCCTCCTCCCCAGCTGGGAGGCCCACTGCTGCCTTCCCGCACGCACCTTCTGTCACCTGGTCCCCTGCAGCCCTGACACCAGAACCTGGCCTGGGGGTGCCTGCCTTGCCCTCGGCTCCTAGGGAGACGCCAGCCCTGGGCAGCAGGGGCCGGGTAGCGGTCGGCAGCCCTGGATGGAGATGGGAGCAGGGGGCTGTGTCCCAGGGCTTGGGGAAGTGGAGAGAGGCCCTTCAGACACGTTTGGCGGCAAAGGAAAGAAACCAAAGTGACAGAGGAGGTGGCCCCTCAGAAGGGATGGGGGGAGCAGGAGGCAGGAGGAGGACCCGCGGCCATGGCAGGGTGGAGGCTGAGAGGAAGGGGCGGCGGATGGGACACCGTGGCAGCCACCGTCTCGCTTCCTGGTCTGCTCCCTGCAGGCCTCGGCTTCCGGGCTCGAGGGTCTGTGCAAAGTGTTTCTCAGGCTCGGTGCCTCCCATGGTAACACCCAACACATAGGCACAGGCACCATTTAAACAGCTGTACTGAGGTATAATTGGCGTACAATAAAGGTACATATTTGAAGTGTGCAATTTGATCAGTTTCAAAACCATCAGGACAGTGGCCATCTCCATTACCCCCGTGTCCTCACATCCCTTCGTGTCCCTCCTCCTGCCTGTCCCCCCCCCACCTGGCCCCAAGCAGTCCTGACCTGCTTTCTGTCACTACCTTTAGTTTGCGTTTCCTAGAGTTTTGTGTAAATGGCATCAACACCACCAGGTAGTCTTGTTTGAAGTCTGGCTTCCCTCACTCTGCATGCTTCAAGACCCTTGGCTGCGTGCGCCACAAGCTCAGGGCCCCATGTTGCTGGGCGTGTCCCACCGTGGGGCAGAGCACAGCTCACTTCCCTGGTTGCCTGTGTTCGGGCATTTGGGTTGGTCCAGTCTGGGCCATTACACACGACGCCACCGTGAGCTTTGTGTCCGAGTCTGCGTGGACGTCTCTTTCTCTTTTCTCTTGGGTGAGTGCCCGGTAGTGGAATGGCCAGGTCGCGTGATGGGCATTAAACTCTCAGAAACTGCCAAGCTGCTTTCCAAATCGGCTGTGCCATTTTGCCTCGTCCACCTGCACGGTCTTGCCCCCAGTTGGCAGGTGGTCATTTTCATCTGAGCCGTTGTGACAGAGCGGTGTTTCCTTGAAGCTTTAGTTTTCATGTCCCAAACATGGAGCATCTTGCCGCATGCTCGCTGACCTTTGTATATATTCTTCGGTGAAGTGTCCGTTCAAACCTTTTACCATTTTTGAAATTGAGGTATTTGTTTTCTTATTGTTGAGTCTTGAGAGGTCTTTTTATATTTTGGCCATACATTCCTTAGCCAATACGTGCAAATATTTTCTCTCAGTTTGTGACTGGTTCTTTCTTTCTCTTAACAATGTCTCTTGGATGACAAAAGTTCTTAATTTTCATGAAGTCCAGTACATCAGTTCTTTCTTTCATGGATCATGCTCCTGATGTCATATGTAAGAAATTTTTGCCTAATGCGAGGTCTTCAAGAAGTTTTGCAGTTTTTGGTTTTACGTGAGATCACTGATCCACTTTAAGTTAGTTTTGTACCTGGTGTCCGGTGTGGACCGAAGCTCGTCTCCTTGTACACGGGCGTCTGGCTGTGCCAGCCCCCGTCGTCGAGAAGCCCCTCCCCTGGCCTGGCCGTGTGCCCCTGTGGTTCTGTTTCCAGACGCCGTCTGCTCCGCTGACCTGTATTCGTCTGTCCTTCGCCAGGCGGCACCGCAGCTTCCCAGTAAGTCCTGACATCAGATGGGGTCAGTCCTCCAGCTCCCTGGTTTCTCGGGTTATAGCCCTTTGCGTTTCCACGGGAATTTTAGAATCAGCTCATCAATTTCTGTAAAATAAAAGCTGGCTGAGTTATCTGTTGGGATTGAGTTGAATCTATAGATTATTTTAGGGAGAAATGGTATTTAACAATATTACGTCTTTGAACCATGAATACAGAATATCTCTCTGTTTATTTAGTTCTTTAATTTCACTCAGCAGTATTTTGCAGTTTTCAGTCACATATTTTGTTAGATTTATCCCTAAATAGTTCAGATTTTTGATGCTGTTATAAACGGTGCTTTTTAAATTTTTTGAATTGATGATTACTCTTTGCTAGTACATAGGGGTACAGTTAAGTTTTGGTTTTGATCTTGAATCCTGCAGCCTTGCTCAACTCATTACTTCTAGTGGCTTTTTTTTAAAGATTCTATCAGATTTCCTACCCAGACAGTTGTGTAATCTGCAAACATAGATTATGTTTCTTCTTCCTTTCCAATTCAGTTGCCTTTTATTTCTTTTTCTTGGCTTATTGCACTGGCCACGACTGCCAGAATGGTGTAAGAAGGAGTGGCAAGTCTGGCGTCCCTCTTGTTCCCAATCTCCGGAGGTGGGTTGCGCCCAGACTTTACCACCAAGTAGGAAGTTCCTTTCTATTCCTGGTTTTCTTAGCATTATTAGAGATGGACAGTGGATGTTTTCAAATACTTTTTCCATGTCTGTTACAATGATTACATGAATTTTCTTTTTTATGTTGTGAATATAGTGAATTACGTTGGTGGATTTTTTAATGTTAAACCCACCTGGTTATGACATGTTTTCCTTTTCATATATTAATTGGGTTTGATCTGGTATGGCTGTGTTTGGAACTTGGCATCTGAGTTTGAGGGACATTGGTCTGGAAAGTTCTTTTCTTGTCATGTGCCTGTGGTTGGCGCCAGGGGAGGGCTCTGCAGCACCCGAGAGGAGTTTCCTGAGCCCACGGTCATGCCAGTTGGTTCGGAGACACCGCCTCCAGCCCAGTTCCCTTGAGAAGGGCCAATGCCCCCACTGCTGCCGCACATCTGCCGTCTCCCGCTTCCCCGAGGAGCTCAGAGGGATGTGGCTTATGTCAAACTGCAAGCTCGTCCCGGCCTGTCAGTGCCTTCTTCAGGCAGTGCAGTTACCAGCACCCTCCAGGCAGGGAGGTGACGCCCGCAGAAGCCGCCGCAGAAGCTGCCCGTGATCTGGCTGGATGGTGGCATCAAATTGGTAGAGGTGGAGGATGAGTGAGGGACCCAGCAGAAAGCCCTGGGCTGCTCGGACAGTCCAGGATGAAGCCCAGGAACTGACGAGAAAACTCAGGAAGCCTCAGAGATTGGGAAAAAACCTGGAGATGGAAAAATCCGTGTTCCTGCTGCTGGGCAGGCAGGCCGCCTCCAGTCACTGACATGAAGCAAAGGCACTGTGCTGGCGCCATGAGCACACCTCATCTGCACCCCTGGGGGCCTGTCATACTTGGTGCTCGGAGGGAGCCGCAGTGCTCTTGGTTGAAGGTGTCCATCTTTCCTTCTGCTGGCAGCGGGGCACTGGACCCACCCCTGTCCATGGCGGCCATCCCCCTTGCCACCCTCTCCTTTCTGGGTCCAGCCTCCAGCTCGGGCTGCGCGGCACAGGGAGCTGGCCTGGCGGGGGGCAGGCGGAGCGTGGCAGAGGGCGCTGACGTTCCCCAGATGCCGTGGGAGACCCTGAGTTTGGGCAGCAGAAGCGAGGCTGAGGGAGGCAGAGTGGCTGAGTTCCTGGGGTGGGTGGGCATCAGGGGCCGAGGAATCGCCCCGTGGTGCTTTCAGGTGCCCTCGGCCTGGTCCAGGTGGCTTGTTTCAGAATCCCACAGCTGCACATCACCACGCCCCCCCAACGCGGCTTGCCCGCTCCTCCAGCCCCTCAGGAAAGGGCCACCCCTGGCATTCTTGGCCCCATTCTGGCCTTACCGATATGGGCTAACTACAATGTGTAAACTCAGAATTGAATCTTTGAACATAGCCTAACATGGACATAATTATTGTAATAGACCCTAGATTGTAAGCTCTTACAGCAGTTAGCTCTATTCCTGAATTGTAATGCCTACCTCTAAACTCTGAGATGCTGATCCCTTAGTGTATAACCTGATTGGTCTCTGGAACAATGCGTATCTCTGAGACACCTGAAACTCAGAGCTAGAGCTCGGCAGATGTGAATGTCAGTGTTAATGCACACAGCCACTGCTTAAAAAAAAAAGGTGAAAAAGAGCCCAGGCTTCAATTAGTGACAGGCTCGTGTTGATGGAACTGTGGTTTGAGGCTTCTCGGGCACCTCCCATGCTGGATCTGCACCCTGACACTGACACCTTCCAAAAGGGGGGCCGGGGGCCACGGTGCAGCTGCGACATGCACTGGGGAGCGCAGGGCACGGGGCGAGTCACGGCCCGTGGTCCCAGAGCACTGCTGAATGCCAAGGGGAGTCGGGGGCACGGCACGCAGTTGTGGATCTGATGCCCAGGCAGCCATCTTCTCGATGCGCCCACCGGCAGTTGAGCAGAAGGGGGATGAGCGCAGAGCTCTGTGGTGCCTGAACCAGAACACTGCGGGCAGTGGTTCCTGCGGCCCAGGGACGATTTCCCAGAACAGGGAGCTGTTCCTCAGAGGGCAGAAGCCACTGAGGGGGCGGGGGCACCCCACCTGCAGCTCAAGAAGCCTGTCTCCCAGTGAGGCCAATCCGTGGGTGCCCCCCTTCCAGCCAAGTGCCCCAGGACTCTGCGCCCCCCAGAGCTGTGTCCTGAGCGCCCCACCAGGCCCAGCAGCCTCGCCCAGCTTCTGTGCCGCCTCCATAGGCTTGTGGGTTCCCCGGGGCGGCCTTTGGGTGGATGGCCCCATAGGCCCTGGGCCTTCCTACGGGGAAGCGCCTTGAGCACAGCCATTATCGCTGTGTCTGTGCGGCTTCTTGTGTCTCACTGTCCGCTGTGGGGTCAGGCAAGCGCCAGCTGAGGCCCCACGGCGGAGGCGCAGCCTGGGCCAGAGGTTGTGTGTGCCACGGGGCGGCCGGCCTGTGTGCCTGGGGAGGGTCCCTGCCCTCAGCCCGTGGGTCTGTCCCGTGTTCCCGGGGGCTGTCCCGTGGCCTCCCTGCCACCGATCCTGCCTGTCTCCACAGAGGCCTCCTGGCCCCCTACGCCATCCCCTCGGAGCTGCTGCTGGTGGACGAGGTCCCGAGGAACCAGATGGGGAAGATCAACAAGCGGGAGCTGGCCCGGCTGCTCTTCCCACGGGACCAGCGGGGGCCGTGACCCGGGCCCCCGGCCCCCAGGTGCCCACGGGAGGCCACCCCGTGAACCCCTCCCCGGGCCACCACGCAGGCATTCCGTCTCCTCCCCGCAGTCGCCTCCCACTGACGTTTCTTGCCACTGAAGGAGCAGGGGCAGCTCCCGCCCCATTATCTTCGGGGTGTGTCCCATACCCGGGGGTGGGCGGGATCCCCTGCAGTCCAGAGAGGTCCCTAGGGGTGCCGCCCTCCCTGCCTCGGGGTCCCAGTCATGGCTGTGCCCCTCACCCAGGCCGGCGCTCCTGGGTTTCCGGGGCCCGCTGACTTGAGGACATGGCATTTGGGTTTAGGCGACATGGGAAATGGGGGAGCACAGCGCCTGGAGCCTCTGCCACGTGGCCTGTGGCCCACCCCCATGCCACCCCCAAGCACAGATGATGGGGCTTCCCGATGGCTGATTTGGAGCAGGAGTGTCCCCAGAAAAGCCAGGTGGTTAGGCTGTCTCCATGGAGATGTGGCCATGCCCACTCAAGGTGCATCTTGGTCCTTTACTGGAGCCCTTTGAGTGTATAAAGGACCCAGGAAAAGCCCAGAGAGCGAAGAGAAGCCCCAGAGATTGCTTAGACAGGTGTTCCCAGAGAAGCAGAAAGAGCCACTGAAGCCAAAAACTGAAAACAGCAAAACCTGGGAGAAAAGAATGAGCGGACCCTGGCCATGTGCTTTGCAATGTGACACAGGGGACCAGGATGCCTTTGGCCTTTCCTCGGAGAAAGTGTCGTCCTCTTGGTGCCTTGATTGGGACGTTCTTCGTGGCCTTGGAACCGTATAACTGAAAACCAGTAAACCCCCTTTTTAAAGCCAAACCATTTCTGGCCTATCGCGTTCCAGCAGCTCTAGCAAACCAAATCTGCCGTCCCTGTGGGTCCCTCCTCCCACCCCCCACAGCCCGTGGCCTCTAGTGCTTGGTGCCTGCAGCCCCCGGCAGCACTTGCCCAGGACCCTGTCAGCCCCCACCAGCCCCAAGGCCTGGGATGCATGGGGTTCCCCGGTGAGGGGAAGGGCCGGCCAGAGCCGCACTCGGACACCCAGTGGGGAGCAGCCAAGCCTCGGGGAAGTGGCCACCCCAGGACCGCTAGACTGTGGCCCTGCCTCGTCCAGAACCTCCAGAGCTCGCATCTGGACGAGCAGCCAAGGGAGAGTGCTCGGGACTGGGTGCCGAGACCCCCAGAGAAGCAGCGAGAGACTCACCAGCCAGCGTGACCCCTGGGAGAGGCCAGGAGGCCCCTGTGCCCCCAGTACACCACCTTCCCGGCCCTGCCTCCGGGCGCTCCCACAGGGGCCCAGCCATGCTCGGGGGGCCTTGGAAGAGCCCCCCAGGCCTGCCATGGCCCTTCCCAAGGAGCCGGGTCCTCGGCTCTCCAAGGCCAGTCCTGGGAGCATCGGGGTTTGCATTTAGGGAATTTTCACTCACAGAAGTGGGGAGAACCGGGGATGAGCCCCGACAGACGCAGCCCCAGCGTCGGCAACTAGTGGGACCGTGCCACTCTGGCTTCTGGACCCAGCCTCCCCCCACCCCCCTCCTGCCTTTCCCTCCCTCCCTCCTTTTCAGAAGATTTTTAGCAATTCTTTTTCTCCCAATGTCATGTTGCTTTAACCATCAGTGTTGCCCTCAGCGTGAGTCCTCTGAGAGCAGGTGCCGAGATGGGGCGAAACAGCAAGGCTGGGGTTCAGGGAGCACCTGCGGAAGACACAGGAGGGGGAGGACAATGAAGGCACCGACCTCTGGCCCCTGGAGCCCAGACCCCCCATGGACACCGGCCTGTCCTCGGGCCACAGCGCCTGGGTTCCCCTCAGGAGGCGCCCACACAGCACCCTGCAGGGCCAGTCCCCAGGTCCCCCGCTTTGTCCCGCTCGGAGCAGCCTCGGGGGTGCAGGGTGGCTTGAGCCCGGGTGGCGCCTTCCAGATGCAGAAGCCGTGGCTGTGAACCACGCGGCGTCTCCAGCACCCCGGCGGGCCTGTGCGGTCCCAGAACACCCTGTCTGTGCTCAGACCCCGTCTCAGATGCCTTTTCAGCTGGTTTCCTGGGAGCCAAGACCCAGCCCACTGCCCGTCCACGGCTGATGTCCCCATGGCTCCTCCACCCCGGGGGCCACCTCCCACGCTGCACTTTGCAGGAGCCCCCAACGGCCTGCTCGGCCCACGCCCATCCGTCCCCACGTCCCGCAGACTGGAGGCTCGGGCTGGGGGCGCTTCTGAGGCAGAGCTGTGGGGGTCTCATTTCTGTGATGGTGATGGGGACGCCTGGGTCCCACACCCCGTCCCACGGCCCACCCTGACGTGCGTCCACAGACGGTCACGGCCGGTGTCAGGTTTTTCTTCAAGGCCCACAAATGGCGTTTTACAGCCCATCCCTGAGTGTTGCTGTCTTGGGCCATTTTATTTTTGTTTTATTATCCAGGGTTTTGTCTTATTTTGTTTCGTTTTGTTCTGTTTTGTGGGTGCTCGAGCTTGCTGTCCCCAGCCCTGCCACGCTCTGGCCTGCCGGGTGTCCCAGCTCACGGGGCCCCCACCCCCCCACACACCTGGAGGGGCCTCCCGGGAGCCAGCACCTTTGAGGGGCGGGGCTGTCAGGCGTCCGGCCCTTTTAACGCTGCAGGGTCTTGTTTTTCTGTTGGTTTTACACCAATATCTCCTTTCTTCAGTACTGAAAACCTTGATTCCTAAAAACGCTGACCTCGTTCTTGCCCCCGAGCTGTAGCACACGTCACAGACCTTGGAGAGAATATTTCCACCACGGTGGCACCCTGAGGGGCGGCTGAGGTCGTGGTGCACTCCGTGGTCCTCAGAGTGTGTTTCTAAGGACGTGCAGTCATGGTGCCGGCTTCCGCAGCCCGTGCTGCCGTTCTCTGGGGGTCGGGGCAGGCTGGCCCGGTGCTCTTCGGCCCCTGGGCCCCGCTCAGCTGTCGGGTGAAGGAGGTCCCTTCCCAGGGGCCTCTCCCCAGCCAGTGCGGCTCCCGGCCAGCGCTCAGCGGACACAGCGTGGCAACGGGGCCACAGCGAGGCAGACCCCACTGGGGCCCTGGGAGGACAGCTTCTGCTGCCCTGTCCTCTCTGAGCCTCTGGTCTCCACTGGCGGGGGTGGGTGCGGGTTCCGGAGCGGGGACGGCACACCTGGGGCAAGTCTGTGGGAAGGAAGCCGGGGAGCATCGGGGCCCAGCATGGCGCCTGGTGAGAGGCAGGGGCCAGGGGAGGCTCAGCTGCTCCAGAGGGACCTTCAGGCCCGGGAATGTCTGGGAAGCCACCAGTGGCAGGTGTCCTGAGGCTTTCTGGCCTGCTGGTGGCACTGGCAACAGAGCAGAGGGGGCCAAAGGGACATCACCCCCGCCCCCTGCCCACCCCTGCACGGCCCTGCCAGGAGCGACTGCCAGTGAGCCAGGAAGGACCAGGCAGAAGCGAGAAGCAGGGGCCAGGAGGCCAGGGCCCACGGGGCCTGTGACCACGCTGTCGTCCTGGGCCAGCCGAGAGCCTGTCTGTGCGTGGCCACGAGGGTGCCTCACCCCTGAGATGACACACCACCGAACGGGCCACAAGCAGGAAATGGGTGCATCACGGCACTGGCCTCTGCCCTGCCTCTCAGCCGTCCACGCCTCATCCTGCACCGAGGCCGGAGCCATGGGGAGGCCAAGGTGCGTTGAAGGGTCAGAGGTCACAGCTGGGCAGGACTGTGGGCTGGTCCTGCAGTAGCCCCAGTGTGTTGCACACACAGCCTGACCTCTCACCACCCAGGACAGCTCAGGCAGGCTGGGCCAGGACGTCTGGCTCGGGTTCCAGGAAGCCTAGGAACACCTAGTGGCACCTAGACCGGGGCCACTAGGTTTTTGAGCACCGACCTTGTCCCAAGACGTCCCTCTAGCCCGAAGAGGGAATGTGAGAGCCGCCCTGCCCCTCGGGTGCCCTCTCATCTGCATCGCGGGCCCCAGCTCCCCTTCTGCCCCTCGTGACTTCAGGAGCCTGTCCTGCGCCCCCACGGCCTCACCCACTTGGTGGCCTCAGTCACCTCGTCCACCTCATCACAGGGTCCCCTCCCGCCTGGCCGGCTGCCAGCCTCCCCCAGGAACGACTGGCCTTGGGGCGCGTTGGGTGGGTTTCCAGCTCTCTCTGGTGTGGGCCGTGGTGCTGTGGGGAGTGAAGTGTGTCTTCTGCTAAAACATCAGTGAACATGGCAGTGAGGCGCACCCCCCGGGCGGAGAACCCCGGCCCCACGATGTTCACGGTCCACCCCCCAGAGCCCCTGGCAGGGGGTGTCCCAGCTGCTGGTGGGCACATCTCAGAGCCGGGAGGTGCCCTGGTCATCCAGGGGCCTCGGGCGGATGAGGGAGGAGGGAGGTTCAGTGCAGAGCGAGGGGATGCAAGGACTCGAGCCGCTGCTACTGACCTTGAAGGTGGAGGGGGTCATGCACCAAGCAACGGGGTCTCCCCTGCAGCCCCCAGAGGGAGCAGCCCAGCCGGCACCTTGGTTTCACTGGGTGACCCTGTTGGCCTCCAGCTCCGGGGCAGTGAGGGTGTGGCCCACAGCAGCGTGCCCCCTGCCATGCCACCTGCACCCTGCACCGTGGGCCGCGGCTCTCAGAAAGGAAGGGCTGGCTGTGTGGGTCTGGGGGCCTCTCCCCTGACCCTGCGGCCTCGGCCCGGGGAACCCCTCCCCACAGCCTGAGGCTGCCCTGGCCCACGAGCCCCTCGCTCACAGAGATCAACCTGTCCCTTAGCACAGTTCTCTCCTTTATGCTGTGTTGCTGAAACCTCCAGGAAAAATAAAAGCTGGGGGGGAAGGGGCCCTTCTGCCCCTAAGGGGGGGCTTCTGAGGCACATTTCCTGGTGAAACG